>PVKC010002479.1:0-30404 GCA_004027635.1 Crocidura indochinensis
TTTTTATTAAGAAGCTACTGTTCTTTGCTGTCTTTGTTCTTGTTTTTGTTTTTGATTTTTTGGTTTGGTTCTTTGTAGCTGATGATTTTTGTTTTTGATTTATTCTTTTTGTACTTTTGTTGTCACTCCCTTATTGGGTTTTGTTTTCTTTTTTTTCTTGTCTAGTTTTGTCTTGTTTTGCATTTTCTGTTATATTTTTCTTCTTTTTTCTTCTTTCCCCTCTCTTTTTTTAAATGGATACTTACAGTACCTAGATGGACTCTTCCCATATCCTTTCTTATATCTCCAATAGAGCTATATTACTGAAAGCACCTTGATCATCATCATAACTGGAGGGAGTAAAATGGATAGTACCAAGACCAGACAGTTGAATGTTCATTTGGTGGAAATAAAATATTATCAGACTTGAATGTAAAATCCAAAGTCAATGACAACAGAATCGATACCCAACTACATCAATCTGTCCAAAGGGGGAACAATTGGGGCCCAGGAAATAGCATGGAGGTAAGGCGTTTGCCTTTCATGCAAAAGGTTATCGGTTCGAATTCCAGTGCCCCATATGACCCCCCGTCCCTGCCAGGAGCAATTTCTGAACATGGAGCCAGGAGTAACCCTTGAGCACTGCCGGGTGTCACCCCCCAAAAACAAAACAAAACAAAACAAAACAAAGGGGGAACAGTTCCATTAGCATTATTGGGGTAGAGGAAGGAGAAGTGTGATGCATGCTGGGTACAGGGGTGGAGGGAGGACAACACTGGTGGTGGGAATGCCCCTCATTCATTATCACTATTTGCCTGAAATATTACTGTGAAAGATTTGTAATTCACTTTGACCAAAAGAAAAAAAATCATAAAAAAAATCATCAGCTACTTGCAAGACAAGCACCCAATACACTTTTATCTCTCTGGCCCCAAGGGTGCCTTGATTTTTATATAACTTTCATAAAACTGCTTTTTTATTTTTATTTTTGGGGGACACACCCGTTTGATGCTCAGGGTTACTCCTGACCCAGAGTTCAGAAATTGCCCTTGACTTGGGGGGACCATGTGGGGCGCCGGGGGGATCAAACCTCGGTCCTTCCTTGGGTAGCACTTGCAAGGCAGACACCTTACCTCTAGTGCCACCTCAGTGCCCCCCATAAAATTGCTTTAAATGAAGTGCTGCTCTGAACATCTCTCAGATCTAGAGGACAGTATCAGACAAGCTGGAGGAGCTAAATGGACTTCCTAAGATTATGCAGCATTGGGATTGATTCTGGAAACATAGGTGTTCTCTCAATTCACAAACAAACTTATTTACTATTTAGAATATTATTCTTTCAGCCAAGTACTTTCATCTTTATTTTGTCAATGGTGGTTTGGGGTTTTTTAGGCCACATCCACTGGTTCTTAAGGTTCACTCCTGAATCTATGCTCAGGACTCACTGTTGGTGGGCTTGGCAAATCATATGTGATGTTAGGGGTTGAATCCAGGTTGACTGCATGTAAGCCAAGCCCCCTCTATGCTGTAATATTGCTCCAGTGTCTCACCTTTACTTCAGAAGATGATATTCACCAAGATAGTAGGTTTGTTCTTAAATATATATATGTTCTAAAATGACAATTTGTTTTTAGGTCATATAATATTGAAATATATTTCTAATTAGAAACAAAAATTATTAAAGTCACCGATTTTTAAACATAATACAGATTTATTTTTTAAGTTTTTAAAACTTAAACAGTGCTCAGGTCTTACTCCTAACATTGTACTCGTGTATCATTACAGGTACTGATCAGGGGACCATATGCGCTTCTGGATATTGAAATGGATTCAATTGTAAAGCAGGCAAACACCTTAAACTCAGTGTTATCAATCTGGCCCTGGCTTAATTTTTATCTAACAATGCAAGCAACAAGTTATTAGTATATTTTTGGAATTCCATAAAGGAATTGTTTATTGAACTCAAACATTTTTGTTGGAATAGAGTGAATAGGAAATAAGAGAAATAATAAGAAATAGGAACTGGTTGCTGTTGGTATAACTGTAGTTTAATGTACTTTTGTTTTTGTTTTTGGGCCACACCCATTGACGCTCAGAGGTTAATCCTGGCTATGTTCTCAGAAATCGCTTCTGGCTTGGGGGATTATATGGGATGTCGGGGTCCATTCTAGGCTAGCACTTGCAAGGCAGATGCCTTACCTCTAGACCACCTCTCTGATCCCAGATTAATGCACTTTTTATAGCACTAAACTGTTGTGCATATGTCACAAATTTTTTCCATGAACAAAATGCCAGGGCTGGACAGATAATATAAGTTCTTAAAAGTATAGAAATATAATATCCTCTAAACATGGCTGGGTGTGAACCAATTACAAACATACATCATACCATATATATTATATGTAGATAATTACTGCTTGACTGAAATTTTCATCGTCTAACCAGCTGTTTTGGTATTTTGTAGATACACCTTAAATAATTTCAAATACATTTGATCAGTTTTAAATTAAAGTGACAATGTGTTAGTGTAACATTTTCTGAAAAATTATAATTTTTTTAAAAAAAATTAGATGATTGGCTCAAGTTCTAAATGTCTATGTTATTCAAAGTAGGCTATTTATTCAGAAGATAAAGCTTTTCTTCATTTCCAAAGGAATTATCAACACCATACATCCAAATTGGTTGCCCCTTTAAGTTAGTGTTATTGTTTTCTGGACCCACTTTTTCATTTATCACTTAAATGTTACATAAATTTACTTTAAATTGTTCATTTCCACTTGGGTGCCCATGAAGATAAATGAAAATATCTCTTTCAAAGTTATAAAAATTGTCCTTATAGCAATTTTTATTTAATTAGAAAAAGAAATCAAATCATGTCATAGGCAGGTGGAAGGGCACCGCAGGCAGGACCATGTTTTCCAGTGGCATCCCTGCACGATAATGAGTCCATGTCTATGGAAATTGATTCATTAATATTTCATCAAGGCAGCTTCAGAGCAATTCAAAAACCAGCTCCTAGGAATTCAAACAGCAAATTCAATGAAATGTTGAGCTTAAGATACCTGGCTCAAAAAAAATACCTGGCTCAGGATGGGCGCAAAACTATACATACAGTGGTCATTTGTGCATATTCACACATGCTGATGTAACAAGTATATATGCAAATATAAACATACATATGAAATCACAGCAAATGTAAGAAACTACCACCTAGGCTAAAATTTAGTTGCACCTGTCTATACTCAGGAGACATTTCCAAATAAAACAGGACTAATATTTTCTTTACCTTGTTTGAAAAAACAACCCAAACATTAATCACATTTGTAGCAGTAATAACATATTCAATAATAGAATCCCTTCAATCAGTTTATTGCAATAAAAATTGCTCTCAAGGACCCATACCGATACTCATATATAAAGTATTTCAGGGCTGCTGATTTGGGAAAAAACAGCCAATTTGCCATATGATAGGCAAAATGAAAGGGGCCAGTTAGGGAAATAAATTCAAATTATCATGTTGACTAAGTAATTGGTCTTTGGATATCCCTAAACACCGACCTATAAATAATTTTTATTTTCACTTTGGATCAATGTCTTCTAGCCCTTGTCTAACTAACCTGTATTGATGTCTTTTTAATTAAACCATGCGTGATATGCTCACACGGCAGTAGGGCATACTGAGTGTGCATGCTAGGAATTCAAGATAAGGTAATTATGCTATTTGTCACTGTCATGATTAATGCGTGACAGCTGTTATGACAGCTGTGCCACTGTTTTGTCACAATACTCTGTTCATCCATAACAAAATTAGCTGTCGCATTCAAAGGTACACACTTGCTACTATATCTGAAGTCAACAATGAGAAAATCGAGAGGGAATATTACATGAACTCTGTGACAAACAAGAAAAAAATGACATCTTTATTTTTTTTTCTTTAAATGATGATATAACCTGCCTGCATTGGAAATGCAGATAGCTCACCTCTAGCAAACAAGCTGTCACAAGAAGCCAATCCACCACTAATCTAGCTAACAAGGTTTCCGTATGTGAGGGGTTTTCTTCATAATTTGAATCTGCCTTGTCAGGCAAGTCTTTTAGATGTTACCCAAATTAGCATTGGCTGGAACTCTTACTGCCTGTCAAGGTGGAAATTTGCAAATGCAGAGTTATAATAGGCTGTGGGAGACTGACTCACCCTTTCCTTTGAGCATCAGTCAAGTGTAGCAAAGGAGGCAGCTCTGTCTTCAGCTCCCTCGGGAAAGCCATTCCTTACTCCATAGCAAAGACTCTGCATCTTTTATTGGGGAAGATGCTCTCCAGAGGTGAAACCAAATAGACATGTAAACTGTCATATGAAGGGAGTTATTAAAGTTAACTAATATTGTTTCTTATGGTGCCCTAAAATTGGTTTGAAACGGAGGAAGAGGCTGCTGATGGGAAGAGACAGATGGTTACAATAATAGCATCATTATGCTATAGCTTTGGGTGAAGTGGATACTGCATATGTTCCATAAATTAAAAAATAACTCTGAGGAAGTGTCTAATTTTAATGAAAAAGAAACAATGCAACATCAGAGACTCTGAGTGTCACAGAAAGAGAACGCGTGAGATAGATATGCAAATATTAATGAGTCGTGGGTGTTTTTAAATGTTGTATCAATGATTAGTTGATCTACTGATAATATAGTTTAAGTTTAAAAATAACTAGTAAATGTATTATATGCTTTTACTAATAATACTGCTTACATAAGTCCATTTTTACTAGCTCTCAAACCTCTTCTACATATATACATATGTACATATATATGTATATATACATATTCTATATATATGTCAACAGTGACAGAATGTCCTTTGGATTTCCCTCTGATTTCTTCCTCAGAGAAAATAAAATGCAAATTCAAACATGATACAATGTTTGAAGACCTGGACTAGGAATAATAGGGTTAATCAGGTTCTATACCCGGCACCCTATATGATGTCCTAACCAGGATTAAGCGCTGAGCACAGAGCTAGGAGTAAACCCTAAGCAAGACCAGATGTGTTTGTTACCTGTCAAAAAAAAATCTAGGTTTATTAAATTTCCTTTGAGATCTAGGTTATATTTAGTTGTTACAACTGATTTTTTTTCTGTGACAACTATATAAATTTTTAATTATCCCGTTTAGGTTTTTCCTTTAATTTAAACACCGTGGTTACAAGTTGTTCATGACTAAGTTTCAGTCTTAACAAAGTGCACCACCCTTCACCACACAAAAACATTTCTTGCCACCAATATCCTGTTTCGCTCTCATGCCTCATGCCTGCCCCACCTATGGGACAGGTATTTTAGTCTATCTCTTTTTCTCTCTCCTATTTTTATTTTCTTTTTAGACACTGGTTTACACTCTCATTAATGAAAGTGTACTATGTATATGTTTTTATTCCTCAAAAAGGAACAAGAACATTGGAGACTATGCATTACTACGAAATTCTAGTAGTAATTAGAATCACTTAGCTAGTAGGGCTCAGCTAATATATCTCACAAAGTTTGAAATGAAAGGAAAATTGATAACTAGCTTTTTGCCTGTAATGAATGCTTCTATTATTTATGCACTTAAATCTTTGATCACTATGTTTTCATACTCCCTGACAATTACCTAATGAAAAGTACTTATCTACCTGCTCTACTGCTTTGTCATAAGTTTCATGAACTTTTGCTGAAATTGTCTCCATGTGTTCTTGATCATCCTTTTCTTTGAAATCTCAGAGGATTTAGCATTAATTGCTTTATTTTAGTTGCTTTTGTGGGGTCAGAGAATAGTACTATAGATATGGAGGGCCTTGCAAATAGCCAACCTGGGTTTGATTTCTGACATCGCATATGGTCCTTTAAGTGCTCACTTCCAGGAGTGATTACTGACTGCAAAATTGACCCTGTACATTTGCATAGGGTGCCACATTCCCCTTCCCACCACCACCAAAAAATGAATATTTCAATTTGTTTGGGGATAATTATCCTGTATATATCTTATCCAGGGGCTTCCAGAGAGATATAAATACCTCCTTGAATATACCAACATATTTCTTAATAAAATTTATTTTATAACTAAAGTTTAAGAATAGTGTATAGTGTGGTACTTGTATTTATGTGGCAATTAAGAAATTAGGAACTGGAGCCGATGAGGTGGTGCTAAAGGTAAGGTGTCTGCCTTGCAAGCGCTAGCCAAGGAAGGACCATGGTTCAATCCCCCGGCGTCCCATATGGTCCTCCCAAGTCACGGGCAATTTCTGAGCTCTTAGCCAGGAGTAACCCTGAGCATCAAACGGGTGTGGCCGAAACCCCCCCCCCCAAAAAAAGTAATTAGGAACTATTTACATTCATAATTTTTTCATGAGTATAATGTGAACTATTTTATGGTACTGAATAATGTAAATAATATTGTTTGTTTTTTAGATTTGAGACCATACCCTGCCATGTTTAAAGCTAACTCTTGACTCTGATATCAGAAATTATACCTCTTGGAGCTCGGGGGACTATACATGATGTCAAAGATTAAACTAGTGTCAACTGCATGAAAAATAAGCACTCTACCACTTTACTATCTCTCTGGACCCTAATAATATCATTTTTTAATCAACTGCTATACCCACAAAAGAATATCAAGTAATGGGACATATAAATCCCAGTTAAAAATTTCCTAATTAAAAAGAGTGATGAATAACTTTTGTCTAAAGGCAGGAACATCTGTAAAAATCTCACATCACATAGCTGCAAAAGTGTTTACAGACTAATTCAAAGATAATATGTAACTTAAACAGCAAAAGAAAAAGTTTGCACTTTTTTTGTATAATTGATTTTATAGAATGCAATTACATCTGGATGATGTAATTGTAATCTGGATGCATTCCATGGGTCTATGAAATTAGCAGCTATGCACTGAAATAGCAATAAAATGAAAATATTGTTGATGGATTGTGTGAACCTACATAAAGCTGAAACATAACTCTTCAATTAAAATATAAGTTCTAATACCAGAATATTAAGCCATTAGATTAAATGTAGATCTAGAAATTATAAGATAATGTATAAGTAACAAGTATTCCTAACTCAAACTGCCATACTCTATGAAGACTTCTTCCTGGCTAAAAATGTTAATAATAATCCATATGAACTTTACTTAAACTGTTTATTTAAAAACTATTTGTTTTCACTTAGCTATCTAGTAACATAAATTTTTCCGTGCTCACTTTAGCAGCACATATACTAAAATTTGGAACGAAACAGAGAAGATTTGCATGGCCCCTGAGCAAGGATGACATGCAAATTCGTGAAGCTATCTAGTAACATAAATTTTTAAATTTAATTTGAAATACAGTTTCTCTAAAAAAAATACCAATCATTATTAATTAAATCATTTAAAGTGCTAAACCATCATTTTTGGAAACTTAATAAGATATTATCATAAGAGCATTTGAGTAATAACCTTTTGTATGTACACTGAAAATTAATCTAAAGGGTTCCTAACCTATCTAGGTAAGAGGAGAATTTTTGAGTTGCGTTACCTCTTCAACTCTGAAGTTTAGATAGAATGCCTTTATGATCAATTAATCTAAATGAATGCTTCAAATACTACAAAAATTGACATACCAAATTATACATTCCCCTCATCAAGTCCAGATGGTTAACAAATCATTTTACTATAAGAAAACCTTTTTATAATGCCATGTTCATATCAAATGGGGGCTCAGTGATAGTACAGAACTAGGTGAAGTTGTCAGACAAAGACTTAAGAATAAAAATAAATTGAGCAGGTGACTTCTTTTGCTCAATTTAAAATAAGCTTTTATCTCTCAGTAACAAAATAGATCACACTCAACACTTTGATGGATCACAAGGTAACTTTCTGAATATCTGATTGTTTCAAAATAATCATCTAGTCCTGAGGACCATGTTTTCACGTGAAAGTTTTTCTTTATTGACCTCAGAACAAAATATATATTTAATTCACTTCCTAGTCAATTAATACTTAGACTTGCTTGCACAATATAGGGAACCTTAAAATGCTGGTGCAGGAGCTAGAATAATACTACAACAGACAGGCTCGTGCCTTGCAAATGGCAACCTGAATTTGATCCCTACCATGCCATATGGTTACTCAAGCACATCCAGGAGTATTTCCTAAGATCAGGACTAGGAGCACTGCCAGTAACTCCTAAGCTCTTTTTTGTATAACACAAAAGTTTTGTGGTTCACAAAAATGTTGGTGCATATATTCTACTTCCAGATATTCTGATATAGCTGGGCTGAGATAGAGCTTAGGCAGTGGGAATTCTGAAACCTCAAGGGGGATTCTTTAGTTTGACCAAGATATTAGATAATTGCTAAAGCTGGATCAAAATTATTTGACAACTTTATCAAAATGCATCTGTTAGGGAGATTCTAAAGTAGTGCCATTTCCAGTTGTGTTCAATTTAGCCATTGGTTCAAAACTAGGATATGGTGTTATTTAGCCCTAATATACTTGGCACAACTCGGGCCATAATGGCTACACATAGAAATGATCAGGGTCATGTAAGGACAAGAATAGAATTCAGGTGGTATATGTATAAAGTATCATTTTTCCAGCTCTGAAATGTCTAATTTGATTTAAGAAACTGGGGTTAGGACTATAATTACATTTTCAATACATTTCTTGGTGATGCTAATAATCTTGATTTACAGACTACTTGAATTGCTAGAACCTGAAGATTTTTAACTTCCTGTCAATTTAGTCGACCCTAATGTGGTTTAAAGAAAAAATTAATAAGATATGTGTTTTATATATTTTAAAAATTATTTTAAATTCATATCCCAGGGGCTGGAGCAGTAGCACAAGTGGTAGGGCGCTTGCCTTGCACATTCGAACCTAGGATGGACCAGGGTTCGATCTCCTAGTGTCCCATGTGGTCCCCCAATCCAGGAGCAATTTCTGAGTGCATAGCCAGGAGCAACCCCTGAGTGTCACCCGCTGTGGCCCAAAAACCAAAAATAAATTTTTATATTCCAAATAAATCTATAGCTGCAGATATAGTTAAAGTTAAAAGAGTAGGAGAAAATACTTTGAAAATAAAATATTCACTGAAAAAAATTTATAATAATTCTTATTTCTATTTCAGAATTCATAGAAATATTTCTTAGAATATATATTCATAAATAATTCATAGAAATATTTTGGTTCGGAGAGATGGTGTGCATCACCAGCCGAAAGTAAGAAAAAGGGAAGAATCACAGATATTCTCTACACAGAGGCTAAAAACTAACAATATAATATTTATATTATTTTATTCAAAGAATAACAATATATTCTTGTAATCTTTTGCATTATGTGTGTATTATATGTGTATATCTTTTGTATGTGTGTATATATATATTTTTTGTTTTTGATTTTTGGGGCCACACCAATTTGACTCTCAGGAATTACTCTTGGTTATGCGCTCAGTAATAGTCCCTGTCTTGGGAGAGCCCATACCTGACACTGGAGGATTGAACTGCGGTCCATCCTTGGCTAGCATCACATCTCCGGCCCTGGTGTGCCAGTATTAATTGAAATAATTCTACCTGGGATATTTAATCAGTTACTTTAAATAAATAAAACCTTGTAATAATACCATATATCTTTATGTTTTGTTTTGGTTTTGGACCACACCTGGTGACACTCAGGGGCTACAACTGCCTTTGTGCTCAGAAATCACTTCTGACTTGAGGGACTAGATGGAATACCGGGGGATCAAACAATGGTCTGTCCTAGGTCAACCGTGTGTAAGGCAAGCGCCTACCACTGTACCACCGCCCTGGGGCCAATACCATATACCTTAGATCACCTTCCTAAAATATTTCTAAAACATTTGCAGTTTTATGCATTAAATATAGGTTTGAATATGAATGTATACTTGAAAATAGCACCTAGTAAATTTTGGCATTTCCAGTTGAAATTCAGGAACTAAGTATTTTGAACAGTGTTGAAAGACTCTAATCAACTTTTTTTCTAATTGTTTAAGAAGAATTACAGAGAAAGCAAAAGACACATGTGAGTCATCTATACACCTCCATAGAATCACAATAATAAATTTCTACATGTTGAAAGTCTTTTATACTGATATTGTCCTTTCTCTAGAACAATGGTCGATTTCAATTCATTGCCTGTTTATTTATTGCCCTAGCTTCTTAAATTGTGAGTTACAACCCCATGTTGGATTGTTGTACTAACATTGTAGTTTGAAGCACATTTTTATGAATATATAAAGTGAATGTTTGAGCCACATGCCTTTTAAAATTCAATTTAATTAAAGAGACATGATTGACAGAGTTAGGAATAGTTGGATTTTAGTCATACAATATTTTTAGACCAATCCCAGCACCATTGTCAACTTCTTCCATCAGCATTCCCTCCTACATGCTATCAACAACTGCCACCTTGATGTGTATATTTCAGAATGTTGTGGCTATAGTTTAAATATGCATTAAGTGTTGAGTTTGTGTTTTGCATATATAGCTAGACAACTTATAACACTGGTGTACCCCCATTCCCCATTATTTGTCTTCTTTTGTTTTCCTCTCTTGCTTTCCATTCCTGTTCTTCTCACTATACTTTGGGGTGAAGGCTGATCTAGGCTTCTCTCTTTACATTTACTTGTATAGTTATATATATATATATATATACATATATAGTATATATACATATATATATGCCACTAATAAATCAGATCATCCTAAATTTATCTCACTCTTGTTCAGTTTATTAATTACCTTCTATTTCTAAACAGTTTGCAACAAATTTTGTATGCATGCTTTTTTCTACTTCTTTATTTGGTCATGAAAAATTTCTTGGGTAGAATGGAATGTGATAAAGGAAGGATTTACAGAAGCCCTGATAGAACACACACATCAGCACTGGCTTTTGCTTACTATATAGTGGGGAAAATCAACATTAAATTTAATTATATATAAATTTTATCTAAAATTCAAATTTCAGTGCCCATATATATTTTTGGAGGAGAAATAGCTGTGCTCATTCATAGTTTTTTGTTTCAATAATAGAAAAGTTTGATATTTGAGACACTGTGATCCACAAAGGCTAAAATATTATCTGGCCTCTGTACAAATAAGTTTGCAGACTATTTTTCAAGAGTCGCACTTATTTTTCTCTATTCATACTTGATGTTGAAAATGTGCTTTGTTTGGCTCAAGAGTCAGTCTGTTTTCCTGGTGGTATTTAAACAGCTCTGGCCTACCGCATTGGATATAACAGCTTATCTATGAGTTTGTATGCAGGGCGGACTTGTCCAGAGATGTAGACAAGTTAGAGAGCACTGCTTTTTCCAATATTTGCACATATCTGTCTTCACAGTCTCCTTCTTGTCCCTAAACCTTTGTCTGATTCTTTCATTCTGTCTCATAATGTTTTCTAAGACAATCAGCATATATGCTTAATATTTACATTAGAATTTATTTTATTTACTTTTCTTGGCCTTAAAATCAAAATTATTTAAGAATAGAACTGAAGCTTGGAGGCAAAGAGATTCATCTTTCCCTGTTGCATGCTGCCTTTCCTGAACCAATGCCTAGAAGCTGGGGTTGCTAACATATGCTTCAAGTTTTCTCCCAGGTTTTTTGTTTGTAGAGAATTCCAAAAGGGAATAGACTGTTCTCTTGCAATTTTCTAGCAAGAAGTCTTATGTAAAGGAAATAAAAAAAATATTAAAAACAGTACAGATGAAAAAACTGTCAAATATAAACATCAAGGGCATAGAGTACATTTTATTTTTTTTAATTTAAATGAAAAGGAACTAAATAATTAGTCTTGATAATGAAGAAGTTATGTGTTTTATTTATTTAAGAATTATGATAATAACAATATATTTTGGGGGTGCATAAAAGAGAAAGGGAAGAGAAAAAAGAAAAAACTCAGATTTTCATATTAATTGGAAGCATTTGTAGATGAAAATGTAAACATATTAATATATTAATAAAACTGAATTTAAAAAGACAGTATTTTTTGTAAAGACATAGTAAAAATTTGGAGAAAAATACAAAGATAACAGCAGCTGATGAAAGGTTGGAAAGTGAGAAACTCAAATGTTAAATTTCATCTACTATATATTGTCCCAGAATTTTTTAATTTTATTTTTTAAAATTTTAATAGATGCAAGTAATTATTCAAATTACTTTAAGAGATTATACTGATAATGGTATGTGATGATATATTCTTGATACATTTTTTAGATTTTGGAAAATAATCTTTTTTAAGATTTTTTAAATTAAGTCTTATTTTTTATTCTAAACTTAATCTCAATACTCATTTTCTTCTAATTCTCACAAAAGCAGAACTTTTAAAAGTAATCTACATGTTTTAAAGTAAAAATTTATATCCTAGTTCTAAGATACTATAATAACACAATGGATTCAATGTTAACAGTTTCATGAATACTGTGTCTAATACCTTTCTTCACATCCTACCTACCACCCTACACACACATAAGCACAAAAACACAAACACACGCACACATAAACACAGATTTAACACTTGTTAAAGTGAGGCAGCTGAAGCCTCTCTGACTATATTAGAGGGGACCTTAAACCTTTGTCTAAGTTCTGTTAGTCTAATTACTATTAGTTTCAATACTATGGTCATAGGATTATTGGGCTACTACTATTATTATAAGTATTATTGTAGTACTCCCACAATAATCACAGAAACATTCTGGGAAACAAAGCCAAATTCATTCTATAGTTCACCAAGTTCTTTCATATAAATATGATACCAGTACTTAAATCTCATTTTGCCACAGTACTTAAGTTCATGGAAGTTAGTGTAAAATATAACAATGATATTGTTCACTTAGAAATAGATCCCCAAATCATCTCTACACATGAAAGGTATCACTCATAGTAATTATATATAGTTATTTTTCAGTGATTTGTGTATTATTTATCTTGATATTGTTTATAAACAAATTAAAAGATAATATAATCATTAACAACAGGAACTCTCTGAAATAACAATAACAATAATAAACCATTTAAATACTCAATAGAAAGTGAAGAAACCTGTTTTAAAACTTTGCAAAGAGGCTTTTGCTTACTAAACTTACTTTTGGGGGCTGGAATGGTGGTGCTAGAAATAAGGCGTCTGCCTTGCAAGCACTAATGTAGAACAGACCGTGGTTTGATCCCCCTGTGTCTCATATGGTCCCCCCCAAGCCAGGAGCAATATCTGAGCGCATCACTAGGAGTAACCCCTGAGTGCCAATGAGTGTGGCCCAAAAACAAAAACAAAAGAAAAACTAAACTTACTTTTGTCCAACATGAGTCTATATCTATTACTGCAATGGTCCTTTCTACTCATTGAAAGTTAAAGAACACTGTACTTTCTTTTGTCTTTAATATTAAATATTTGCCATGGGTTTCCCAAGCATGCTCAGGTGCCCTGAGAGCTACTCACAATGATACTAAGCCTAGCCTGGCTAAATAATTCTGACATTTCAATACTTGGATCCAGCAAGGCATTGCTGCTAGTACTGAGTGATTTTCTATGAACAATACAAAGCTATTCTGAGGGCTTCAAGTGTGATATATAGTGATGTTCAGCTAAATAGTGAACTCAGGGCATTATGTGTATTCTTTGCTCTTTTCTTCCTTGCTCATCTAATATTATCTTTTAAAATTATATTTTAATATTTTTATTTTATTTTAGTTTTTGTAGTAATAAAGTTTTTTTTTGTGGTTTTTGGGTCACACCCAGCTCAGGGATTACTCCTGGCTCTATGCTCAGAAATTGCTCCTGGCAGGCACTGGGGACCATATGGGGCACCGGGATTCGAACCAATGACCTTTTGCTTGAAAGGCAAATGTGTTACCTTCATGCTATCTCCCAGGCCCCAATAAAGTTTTAATCTAGAATATTATACAGGTGAGGCATATTTTTTTCCGAGGTGGTGGTGGGTGGTGTGGTGGTGGTGGTGGGTGGTGGGGTGAGACATATTTTAAGGTTTCTTATTATTTTATTATATATTTGGAACTTAAATTTTATTGAGGCACTGTGATTTATAATATTATTGAATCAGTATCATTATTGTCCAAGGTTTCTAAACATCAGATTAATACTGCTTACATGAGAATAGATTAAACTTTGCAGCATAAGTCAGAAAGACAATTTTTCTATCATTTCATAATATGTGCAGTATAAAGAAGTCAAGAAAAGAAACAAAACAACCAAATCAAAGCAATCATTTTATTACTTTTTTTTTATCCATACTAGCTGTGCTCTGGTTTAACTACTAACTCTATTCTCATGAATTATCCCTGGATTTCTTAACAGACCACATGGGATCAAACCTGTGATAGGTGCATACAAGACAAGAGTTTCACAACATGCACTATCTTACTGGTCCTACAAAAGCTATTGATTATGATAAAAGGATGAAAAATGCTCAAGGCAGAAGAGAGCAGGGAACAAAAGAGGAAAGGATCCCCTAGAAATGTGTTAGAGGAATGTTAATAATATGATAATATGATAACATTTATTTGAAGATGTCAAACAGTATAATAAAATAAATGGTGTGTCTGGTGTGTCTTAAAACAACATTACATAAATTTAAAGAAATAAATTAAGAGTAGACAAAAGCAAATACAAGTTTGCTTCATAAACTTCAAAAATATTTGTGGATTAAGTCAGAGGACCTATCTAAAAACCAAAGTTCAGAACCACATAATTTAAATCATCTTGTCTGGCTCATAAATTGAGGGGGAGATATGGATGGTACCAGAATTAAATAGTTGTAAGAACATTGAGTAAAAACCAAAGTCAACAACAGAAATGATATCTAATATTCAACAAACTATACATAGAGGGGACCAGTTATACTAGCAGTCTTGAGAGGCAAGTGAGGGGGATGCTGGGAACAGGGATGGAGAGAGGACAACACTGGTGGTGGAAATACCCCTGATTCAATGTCATTATGTACCTTAATTATTACTGTGACTTTTAATTCATGTTGGTCACAAAAAAATTATTTAACAAAAAACAGAGTTCAATTACTTGCATTTCAAAAATCAAAAAATTGACTGAACAAAGAGTGCAAAGAAACTGAGGCAGGCATAAAAATAGATAGTAGGGTTGTCTCTATGACTTAGAAGGAACATCTTTTGCATCCAGTTGAGTGTGCCTCAAGGGAAAGAGGAGTACCAGGACCAGAAATCTGTTCCATCCCCTTAGATGGGCAAATACATCCATACATTCCCAAGAAAATGAGGTATACCTACAGGCACAATTTGTGACTGAGAAATGCCATTTTTCCCACCATGTTATTGCATCCCAGGAAGAACTTCTTAGCTTTGTTTACTCCATGGCTACACAGGTATTTCCTCCAGTCAATGAACCGCAGTAGAATACAACATAAATAGACTGAAAAGATCACAATGGAAATGCAGTGCAGAACTACATCATATTAAGGAAGCAAAGATGGTAGCTCTGAAGTATCAGACAGCTATATAACTTTGATAAGGATGTTAGAAAGAAAATGTTAAAGATATTCAGAAAATTTAAAAATAAGACGGTGCAGATAGCCAACAAAACTCAAGGGTATATGAAAGTAGAAACTAGAACAATTTTTAATCTAAATGACAAAACTGAAACCATTGGTAGTTGAAATGAAAGATTTACTGGTAGACCTCATTAACAAAAGTAATGGCTGAAGATAATAGTATACATGAACTCAAGATGAGCCACATAAGCCTGCCAGAAAATACCAGAACCTGGAATATGGTCTTAAAATAAATGAAATTTGGAAAGGAAAGGAAAGGGAAGGGAAAGAAAGGGGAGAGAAGGAAAGGGAAGAAACAGGAAAGTAAAAGAAAGGAAAGAAATGAGAGTAACGGAGAGGAGAGGAGAAAGGCAAGAAAAGAAATGAAATGAAACAAAAGGAAAGCAAAGAAAAGAAAAAAAGGAAAGGAAAAGAAAGACAGAGAAAGGGAAGAAAAAGAAAGAAATTTCAGCATTCCCAATGTTCAGGAAAACAACCCTCATGAAGAATAAGTCAAAGATATATTAATGCTGAGAAGTTGTCAGAACTGAAGAACACATGTACCCACATCTTGGATGCCTGAAGGGCATCACATAATAAAACTAACAATTTTAATTTTAAGTTTTTTATTTTACTGTGGTTTGCAAAGTTTTTCATAATATAGTTTATCCTGGCATTCAATATTCCAGTACCAATCCCACTATCTGTGTAATAGTCCCTTTACTATTGTCCTCAGCTTCCCAATCTGCTCCAGCCTGATCCTTGATAGGTAAAAATACTCAATACTACTTGTTACAAGTAAATGATAACAAAAATTGTAAAGTGACTTCAATAAAAGAAAATTTATGAAAATGTTTCTATCTGGAAATGGAGTCTTTCTGTCATTGTCTGAAGGTTTACTAAACTGAATATTGCTAATTGAGCATTATATTGTTGGTTTTGATTATTGAGCTTATATGACATCTATGATAATTTCACAACTAACTTAGTGTATTCTTATTTGAAAGCCAGTATTAAAATTATGGAGGTGTCACCTGACTGCCCAGCTTCACTATTCTTCCAATAATATCTGTAGAGTCTCCCAAGCACACAAAATTCCATGCATACAGGTTTTGTGGTCATCTCCTCCATGGCTCTATTTTCCAGAGTATTCACAGCTAAGGCCACAATTCTTAGCTAGTGTTTCCCTTTTAGTCCATTTCCACAAACCCTAAAACTAATTTTTTTAATAAGGCATGTATCTAGTCAGTAGAAATTCTGACTAAAACTTTTCCAGTTAAGGAATTGGTTTAAACAAATACATAAAATAACCCTACTAAGGATTCTAAAAAAAATATTAACTCAAAAATGGAAATGCAGCAATATAAAAAAGGCATTTATAATACCCAAATTAAGTAAAAATTAACGAAATGTTTCTTAACATAAACTGCTCCATAATAGATGCTGAATGAAGTACTTAAATAGAAATAGTGCATTTTGGAGTTAATCTCAGGAAAACAATGGTTAGGAAGTAGAGTGTAAATGGAAGGAAGGAAGCAAGAAAGGACATTGGGCAAGACAATGTTTTGTGTTATAGACCTAGATATCACTACTGATTAGAGCTTAATTTTTCTAGAGTGTTTTAGGAAACCATACAGAACATATTTAAGAATAATCTCATCTGTCAGTGAAACAATATTGAGAATACAGAGATAAAACTGCAATTGGATGGGCTGTTAATTTATGAAAATAAACTAGAATCAGGAGCATTCCCACCACCAATGTTGTCCTCCCTCCACCCCTGTCCCCAGCATGCATCCCATATCACCCCTTGGGCCTTCTAGTATAAGTGGTCCCTTCTGTGTCTAGCTTATTGTTGATCGGGTATCGATTCTGTTGTAGTTGGTTTTGGATTTGATCATTTTTTTATTTCTACTCAATGTTCATACAACTATTTCGTCTTGGTGACCTCCATTATTTCCCCCTCAATTTGTGAGGCAGAACATAATGTGTAAATTTTTAAAGGTCTTGTTTCTACCAATAAGCTGACACTTTCTGTTCAACTAAAGGAGACATTACCAAAAATATTCTCTCTTCAATGAAAGAAATCACTTAGAAAATCTTACTATTTTAATACAACAGTTCAGAAAAATGATGCATTCCCTCTGAACATAAAGTTACTTCAAAAATTATTTGGCCCTCTGATTAACAAAAGTAAAATATATGACAGAAATCAGTATGCCATTCTGTTCGGTGGAAGCAAATGCATACTATGGTGCTGCACTTTAAAGACTAGGAAAGCTATTTTATCATGTTCAGGATTTATGGCAGAAACTGTGATGTGCCCCCCCCCCATTCTTCCTGTGTAACTTGATCTTACCTGCAAGACCCTTCCCATTCCTAGGAGGGGTCTGGGAAGGTTAGATAAGGCCTTTGATGGGGAAGGGTAAAGGGATTAAGGACTTGGCCAGCATAGAGAGGTAACAGGAGGAGATATGGCTGGATAAAGGTAACATGCGTAAATAGTTAAGATAGACCACAAATGTGGTGGATAGGGCATGAAAAAAGCTGATACTTTCTGAAGCCTGTGTGTGAGTGAGATTTCTACCAGCTGCTCTCCTGGACCCAGATACCTGCCTGATGACGAGGGTTGTTGAGCCACGTGGCCTGGGAAGGCAGAGAAAGGTCCCTCCAACCATCCACCTCCATCTAAGCCCATCCTAAGGGGGGTCTTACTACACTGTGGGATAGCAATCAAGATTCTCTTTCACCTGCTTTCTAAAAGCAGTTTTGGCCACTATATACCCATTTTCTTTATTTAAATGTTGACTGCTTGGGAATAAGAACTGATGATCTACACCTGCTATAACATATCTCTATAATTATTATTTTTCAATTTATGTTATTTTTCTTTCTTTTATTTTTTTTTTTTTGGTTTTTGGGCCACACCCAGTGACGCTCAGGGGTTACTCCTGGCTATGCGCTCAGAAGTCACCCCTGGCCTGGGGGACCATATGGGGCACGGGGGATGGAACCTCGGTCTGTCCAAGGCTAGCGTGGTAAGGCAGGCACCTTACCTCCAGTGCCACCGCCCAGCCCCTATATATTATTTTTCTACCTTTAAAGAAGCTAATAAAAACTCAATCTACTTCTTTATCTTAATCATGCTTTCTTTTTACAAGAAGTAAAACCTTATTGTTATAAATAATTTGAATAGGAACTAACAAAAGGTGATAGCCAATAATTGAGAATAATGTAACTTTTAAAACACAAACAGGATATTTATTAAGAACAGTGATAAAGGGGCCTGGGAGATAGCATGGAGGTAAGGCTTTTGCCTTTCATGCAAAAGGTCATCGGTTCGAATCCCGGTGCCCCATATGGTCCCCCGTGCCTGCCAAGAGCAATTTCTGAGCATGGAGCCAGGAGTAACCCCTGAGCACTGCTGGGTGTGACCCAAAAACCAAAAAAAAAAAAAAGAACAGTGATAAAGAAAATTCACAGAATGGTGGCAGCATTCCAATGAAGGGCAGACTCTTATTTATAAACAGTTCCAAATGTTGGTAGATAGATGTCTGTTCAAGATTAGGTTATTCGGTTAATGGATGTGAATAAAAGTATTGGTGAAGACTTAGGTAACTTATAGTGTTCAGGTTTGATATAAGAAAACAACCAAACCAATTAAGAAATAAAAATTATTATATTCATGGAGGAAAAACTGGTTCACAAATAAGGCAAAGTAATTATAGAATGCTACTTAACTTAGATATAAAAGATAAAATAATAATAAAATACTAAATATTAATTTAATTCAAATTACAATTTTATTAGTTGATACTATTGCTGGTGGCTCAGGAAAGTAGGAGACAGGAAGGTAACTTGGAGAAAGGCATGTTCCCATCTTTCTGCTTAAACTATCTCAGACACCAGCTCTTTCAGTGAAAGGTCATACTTGGATGAGTCAAGGTATGACTGGTAAAGTCTGTCATGAGCACCTACTTGGCACAGGTGTTCATATCCAGCATCCCTATGAGGCAGTCATCAATCTTCCCCTGAAGTCCACTTTTTCTGTGACTTGAGTGATGATCCCTACTACCAAAATTCTCAGGAATCCATGGAATCAAGTATGAGTAAGGAATTGCTCTTATCAGGAAAGTCAGAACCATGGCACTGATATTTATGGTCCTTCTTTACCCTTCTGTCACAGAAATAATCAGAACAATATGAACTACTGAAGAAACATAGTTTTATATTGAATCAAACTTATTTAGCAAGACAATAGGACAGAGAAAGAGGGGAATGTATTTAAAAGAGAGCATAGGCTTCTCCAGAGAGGAAACAGCAAAGATACACAGTTGTGTTCAAGGGAGAATATGGGCTTGAAGAGCAAGATATATAATATTTTGACGCAATTCCTAACAATTATTTTTCATGAAAATTTCCCACAGATAAAAGTTAATATGGGAATTGTCACAGGAAAGTATGCACTGCTGTTAATGTCATAATCTTATCTCTTGCATTATCTTTCAATAATCTCATTGATTCTTCTGTTGTAGCTTCTCCTTTTCTAAGGAGCCCACCATTCTCCAATTGAGACCTTGGATTCTGAATTGAATTTTGCCTCAGTTTATCCTCTCTAAATAGCTCAGGAGTTGCATGATAAAGGAAGGTGATCTTCATGTCTTTGGGGCTATGTCAGGGCAAACCCTTAATTTATTTAAAAAGTATTATCACCAGAGTCCCTCAGTCTAACTACCTGAAACAGTACGATAAGTATTCACCACTGAGAATATTTAAAGACTGGAAAGGAAATAGGGAAAGGACACATCTTTTTACCTTTCATACTATAAGTCAACAAATAATGCCTAAATATAAATACTATAGTAGTCAAACATAGCAGTGTACAATGCTTTGGGATTATCTCTGAATTGGAACATTAAGAGTTTACAAAGTATTTTCCTCCAGCATCTTAGACTAAAACTAGACTCTACAAGCTGATGAGGTAACTGGAACATTTTTAACACACACAAGATTGATAAGGGAGTCATAGATAGTTACTGATATTCTGTATAATGTTGCTCATAGCATATACTCCCTGAATCAAAGAAACCAAAATGAAGCCCCAGAAGTGGAATATGTAGCGATTCCCATCTTGCTGAGAAACCTGACAGGCAGCCAGCATCTTAAATGTGCTGAGGTTGGTGGAAGTTAAGAAAAGGAGTTTCTTTCATAGTTCTGAAATCTTGTCCTTTGACTTGATCATTTGCAAACCCTCTTAGGATCACAAAGGAATTTAAGGTAAAAGCTGCTGAAATTAAGAGAAAATAAGATAGTATAATTTTCTCTTTTCATTATTTTGCTTTTTGTTTTTTGGCCACACCCGATGTCTATCGCTCAGGGGGTTACTCCTGACTATGCGCTCAGAAATCTCCTGGTTTGGGGGGCCAAATGGGATGCCACTGTCAGTCCTAGGTAACAGTGTGCAAGGCAGACACCCTACTGCTTACGCCAGCACTCCGGCTCTAATTTTCCTTTCTAAGAGAAACTTAATTCCCCATGTTGTGCAATTAAAAAAAAAAACACGCAAACATCTGTCAGTAAGTTAAAAACTGGCAAAAGTTTTAAAGGAGACAACTGAAAATAAATATTAAAATAAGTCGTATAATTAAAATTAAGCATTAAGGGCTTAAGACATAGTACAGCCTGTTGAGAACTTGCCATACACACACCAACCAAGTTTTGATCCTGGGTATCTCCTATGTTTCCCCAAGACCACCAGGAGTGATTTCAGAGTACAGAGCAAGGAGTAACCTCTACACATTGCACCGGGTGTGGTCCAGAAACAAAAATTAGAATTAAATTAAATTAAGCATTGATCATGATAAAAAATAAGTGTTTAGCTAATAATAAAAAAAGATGTTTTTGCAAGCATTATATGTGTTTAAGAGGATAAATAGCAAGGAAAATTTGTGTGTACTTATAATAATAACAGAATTAGAGACAACAGAAAAGGAAATAACAGAGACACTAAATAATTATTTGCAGCTGTTTTTACAAACATGAAAGGCTAGATATTTACCATATTTGGGGATCAAATTCCTTCCACTGAAAGCATGAATGTTCAGAAGTGGGAAGATTATAGTGCTGTTGCTAATGGAATATCTTTTATCTAATAAATCCAGATAGGAAGTATCAGAGAGAAATGGGGAAGAATGTTTTTAAGCTATTTATTATCATACTTATAATAGAGTATATACTTATAAGTATATATACTTATGTGTGTGTATATCTCCATATATACACATATAAATGGATAACCCCCTTCATTGGAATAGAGTGACAAACCAAATATGTTGTTCAATTTTAGTGAAAGAATATTTAAATAAGTTATAATCTAAAGAAAGTAGTATGTTCATATTTTTATATGTGAAACATATATTAACAATTAACTATACACAGGGATAAGAAAAGAACATAAGTATACCTCAGGCAAATAGAGTATACCACTGCCCAATACCATTGTTCTGAGTCTAATTTATTTAATTTATTTTATTATTAATTAATTTATTTATTTATTATTAATTGATTAATTAATATTTGATTTATTTAAAATTCCTCCTTATTAAGGATATATAGGTGATCAATTAACAACATTGAATGCAAAAATACCTTAACTCATTTTAATAAAGTTTATTGAAGGCTTAAATGTGTTATCTCATCTAATAATCTCTAAATACTTTTATGTTATAATAATGGTAAAATTTATATCAAATTATTATCAAACTTTCCCCAAACACATTTTTTCTTAATTTTGAATAGTATAGCAGTTTACTACACAGAAGTTTCAATAGAAATTGGCAAGAATTGCACTAATTTATTATTTCGTGTTTTTTTTTTTTTGGTTTTTGGGTCACACCCGGCAGTGCTCAGGGGTTACTCCTGGCTCCATGCTCAGAAATTGCTCCTGGCAGGCACGGGGGACCATATGGGGCACCGGGATTCGAACCGATGACCTTTTGCATGAAAGGCAAACACCTTACCTCCATGCTATCTCCCGGGCCCCTATTATTTCCTGTTTGAATAATGATACTATATTAATTATTTTTATAGTTTAACTAGGTTTTATTTTACTTTGTTTTAAATATGGAAACATAGAAATAAAATTTCCTGAGTATAGTATTATTTTTTGGAAATACTAATTTAATTGTTTTATAAATCCAAATGTTCTAATTTCCATTAACAGCAATTATTTAATCTCCATTCTTTCTGCACCTGTTTCTATCTTTGTCTTTCTCCCATGCAAACAAAGTAAAACAAATAATATTCTTATCCAGGAGCAATGCATAAATATTCTAATATAAAATTGTTAGATATAAAATTTTAATTATATAATAATACAAAGCAGTTTATTTTATTGAAATATATTATCAATTATTAATAAACAAAATCTAGAAAATTGACAAAATTATTACTAATAGAAGTATAAACTCGGGGCCCAGGAGATAGCATGGAGGTAAGGCGTTTGCCTTTCATGCAAAAGTTCATCAGTTCGAATTCTGGTGCCCCGTATGGTCCCCCGTGCCTGCCAGGAGCAATTTCTGAGCATGGAGCCAGGAGTAACCCCTGAGCACTGCCAGGTGTGACCCAAAAAACCAAAAAAAAAAAAAAGAAGTATAAACTCATTGTTGACTATATATAAAAGCATGTCCAGGCTATTGACTTATTAGTTAGTGCAAATTTAAGTGGTCTTTGTACCAGACTTGGCTGTTCTCAGAGCTTCCTCTTGTGTCTGTGCTTAGGGATCATTTCTGATAAGTTTCAAAATATCATGTGAGGTGTCAGTGATCAAAGTTGGATTGACTATGTATAATGCAAGTGCCTTACCTATTGTATTGGATTTCTGGCTATAAGGAATTAATCACTCAGGGATATACACTAGGAACAACAACAACAACAAGCCTATGAGGAATTAACCACTCAGGGATAGACACTAAGAACAAAAACAACAACAAAATACAAACATGCCTTCTGCACACCTGTATTCACTGCAGTGATATTTACAATAGCTAGATTCTGTAAACACCCCAGATGCCCAGCAAAAGGCAAAGGGCTAAAGAATCTGTAGTACATATACACAATGGAATACTATGCAGCCATCAAAAATAAAATCATGGGTGTTTTTCTGTACATGGATGGACAGGAAAACTATTATGCTGAGGGAAATAAGTCAAAGGGAGAGGGACAGATAGATAGTCTCACTCATCTGTGGGATTCAAGAAAAATCAAATACATTATTGTAATAATACCCAAAGAAAATAGAGATGAGGACTGGCCCATGATATGAAGCTTACCACAATTAGAAAACTAATTGCACTAACAATTATTATGCAATGGTAGTGAGTGAAAGAAACAGAATACCTGTCTCAAATACAGGCTGTGAGTAAGGGAGGAAGAAGGGGGGGGGTAATTGGTGGTGGAAATGTTGCTTGCACTGGTGATGGGTGGTGTTCTTTTTTATAACTGAAACCCAAATATAAGCATGCTTGTAATATATGTATTTAAGCACCATGATACATATATCTATCTATATATATGTATTTCATACATATATATGAAAGTTTAAGAATAATTTAGAAAATAAATATTGACCCTACATTTTATTTTTTATTCCAATATAAGTCCTAGCTCCATCTAAAATGTAAATTAAAAAATTAATTATTAAATTTTCTCAGCACTGGACCAGAGTGTTAGTATAGTGAATAGGACTTTTGACTTGTATGTGGTCTACAAAGGTTCAATCCTTAGCAATCTATATGTCTCCCAAGTTCTCAGAACATTGTGTCAGGAGTAAATGCCGACCATCACCACATGTGTGCTGCCCCATCAAAAACACACAAAAATAAATAAATAAATAAATAAATAAAAGTAAATTAAAAACCATCGCAAAAAGATAAAATTTTTGCTTAGAATCGACAAAACTTTCTGACTTGAATCTTCACAACTCCTGAGATCATACCAGTCTTACAGGAATCTAAAAAACTCCATCCAGTTCAGAACTCACTCCATTCTGGATTCTTTCATTCAACTTTTATATTTTTAATATAAACATTTTGTAGGAAGTTGAATCGTAACCTTAGAGCCAGTACTCAGAATTTGAGTCACCTAATGTAATTATTTAAAAACTATAAAGTTTGACATTGGAATGATAGATGCATAAAAGATGTATAAAAATTGGAATTGGCATAATTCTAACATTATTCATCTATAAATATAGTTAAATTTTAAATGTAAATTAAACTTAGTTTTATTAATCTTAAAATATAGATATCTGAAATTCAAATTGTGATTCTCAATACAAATTACCCTTCTTATAAATAACCTCGATTTCCAACTATGATAATAAGTTCCTGAGGATTTGACTATATCTAAGTATTAAACTTAGACTTGAACTATAGATAACTGCTCAGTTCATTGCTATATCTACATCATACCCTAGTATGCTGTCAAGCTATACCAAGAAGTATCTAACAACACTATACCAGAATTTGAAGCAAAATGACAACAGAAGGGAAGTTTACTATTATTTAAATATTTTTACTTGTGTTGGATTTGTTCAGCTAAGACTGATCATTAATATTATTTTTTGTTAAGTTCATTTTTGGTTAAGTACTTAAAGAATAAACTTCTATTTAAAGCTTTTAAGTCAAGATATTGATCAAGCTATTATCAACATTTTGGAGAAAGCAGTAGAAGGTCATATCTGACTTGGGGAAAAAGTAAGATGACTTAATAGGTCTTCTCAGCAACCCACCTAACTTCTGTGATTGAATTAATTCAGAAGCTAATGGGTGATGACGGATGGAAATATGAGTTGTAACCACAATCTATGCTGTGTGCAGTTGCATCCTGGCATCATTCATCTTTCCACTCAAGCTGGCACTGGCTGTTCCCAGCCTTTTATTATGAGAAATAAATCAATTTAAGCAGTCATCCATTTTTCTTTTATACTGAATTAAAGTGCATTTCTCCACCCACCCTACATTTTAAGCTTTTGGTTTTCATTTCATTTCTATTTCACAATGGTCTAAATTCAGTTCTAAGGGATTTGGTCAAGTGTTTTGGCTGTGAAATTTGAAAAATAAGATTGAAACAACTTTCTTTTGTTGAAATACCAAGATTTAGCTAAAAGGCACTTGCAAAAGAATACAAGAGTATAGGAATGACGTTTATAGAATGAGCTTAATAGAATGTATCAATAGAAGCAGAGCTAGAAAGATAGTACAGCTTGTAAGGCTTTTGCCTTGCACATTTCTAACCAAGGTTGGATCTTAGGCACTCCATATATCTCCCCCTGGCACTCCAGAAGTGATCCCTGAGCATAAAATCAAGAGAAAATCTTGAGTGCTGTTGGGTGTGTCCCTCCCCCATAAAAAGAGTATAAACAGTTTTACACTGATAACGGCTAAGTTAGAGCACAAATTTATATATCAAAGATTGTTATAACACTTCAAAGCACCCTATACTTATTGCCTAAATAATTGTTTATTTCTTCTTTTTGTTTATTTTTGTTTGTATTTTTTTTGAGTGACCACACCTGGCTGTGCTCAGGGATTACTCAAGATCTTATACTAAGTGATCACTTCTAGTAGGCTCGGGGGAATATATGGGGTGTCATTATTGTATGTGGATTGACATTATGCAAGCTAAACACCAAATCCACTGTACTACCATTCTGGCCCCATATTCTGCATTTCTATTGCTGCTATATAACAGGGAGGCAGGACTTTTAGTATTCTTGTCGATTGTTCTTCTAGTCTCAGAAAGGATCAAATCTGTCATCATGTAGGTATCTAAATAGGCATTCTTTGTTTGACTCCTTTATGCATCTAGAGATTATAAGGTAGTACAAAATTATCTTAGCAAGGATGTCCTTACTGTATAATATCTCATAATTTTATAGTCATAAAGGATATGGTCCAAAAAAAAAAAACAAAAGCAATCAAGTTTCTTGAAATCTAGGTGGAGAATTGACAACCTGATTACTTTACCCCATATTTTATTGACTCTAAATAAGCCAGAGTTTAATTTAAGCATAAGAAAACATAGACTATACCCCCTTGGAATAGCTTTAGAATGCATTAAAATTTAAGGATGATTGGGAACATAATTATAATCAAAATATTAATTATATTTATTGATTAATTATTGATGTATTTAAATTATTTTTAATTGACATGCTGGTCACATATGGGCAGTATTCTAACAACCAGAGTAAAGATAGATTAAATAATTGATTATTTTAATTCTCGAAATTAGTAGTGTTCCTCAATTAAGTAAACAAACATCATCAAACAAGTAAGATATTTCTCATGTCACTCTCTGCTCCACTATTATTCTTCTTTCTCTGCATTCTCCCTCTGGCTTCCCTTTCTACCTTACTCTAAACTCATACATGTTGTGCATTAAGCAATGTCTATTTCAATGCTCAACAAATATTTGTGATTGAATAAAGTAAAGAAAGAAAGTCATAGTACTCAGGAACCTAGATTAACAGAGTCAGATAGAGATAGTGAAACAAAGTCAACAATGACTGGAACACTGTCAAATGATAATAAAGTAGTACGACGCAAATCAGAGAAATGTATCCTGGAAAGGGAACAGAACTTCAGACAAGTAAAAGTAGTAATATTGTTTTTTTGTTTCCTAATACTACTAGCTCAACATTGTTCAAAATATTTAAACAGTTTCAATAGGTCCTCCCAACAGAGATACAGAAAAACAAACCTGTTGTAGAAATTGAGTGACACACACACACACACACACACACACACACACGCACACACAAACACACACACACAACACCAGGAACTGATGCAGTATACAGTTTTAAAACAAAAACTGATTTCAAGTGACAGAGGATGAAGAGGTAGGAATTAATGACCCTTCTGGAATAGATCTGTGATATTTTTATTTCCGAGTTTAGAAGTCTGTGACATTGTCCTAAACCTGCATACATGCCAGAAATTGTCATGGTCCCTGCTAGAGACAGGGTTTTGAAAATCAGATTGTATGATAAAAATACCTGCATCCTTTTGGGAAGAAAGGTGGGCTAAAAAGACAAGAGGTAGGCTCAGGTTGTTTGACCGTAGCTGATGACTTCCACCAAGGGAGTGCTGTGGAGAAATGAATGTTAGTGTGTCAGGGATGCTCTGTCTTCTCCTCAAGGCCACACACATATTTGACTCCCTTGTCCTTTAGTAAGCAGAAACGTGTTTTATCCTGTCAATAAAATCTTCACTGCTGGTATGACAGGGCTCACTTTCTGCAGAGCAACTAACAACTTTCCCACATGTTGTCAGAATGTGTCAGATCGAGTTACTGTGATTCTATTTCATGAGTACGTGACAAACGAAGGCAATGCTGAAGCATCGGACGTCTGCTGTCAATGCCTGCCACTCAGAAGTGGATGTGTAATCAAACTCAAATCATAGCAAGGCTTTTTACATGAGAGTAAGAAGCTTCCCAGTTTTACTTTTAATACCTGAGGTTTTGTGTTACTGATATTAAATTTAAAAAAAAAAACCTCTTTGCAATGAATTTTAAATGAGGAAAAAGCTCTCACCAGAGATTTGTTAAAAGCTGATGAACAGCTGTTCTCTTTCCCCCCTTTTGAGTCGAAGGGTTTTAAATTATATATTAACCGAAAAGGTAAACAGAATAAAATGGGCAATTAAATATTAATGGAAGATGTAGTGGAATTGTCCTGTGCTGCACTTAAAACAGCCTGAATGATTGAGCTGTGAATTGCTCTCCCCGAGGTATTGAAATATTCATCAGCGCTATTTAATAAATGTTCATATTCGTAGGTCCTCGTGTTTACACTACAGCACTTGCAAGAGAGTGCTTACTAAAGAAAACATGCTAATGGAAGGTGAACTTCCCTGTACAGTGAGTCACCTTAAATTATACAGTGAGCTGCTGAGGAGACTAGGAAATCTCTCTTCTGACAAATGAGACACTTGCATACGAGAGGAGTATCTTTTGTTAAGAGAATGTCTGGGGGTGGCACTATGGCACCAGAACTATTTTGAGGTTTTTAAAAATTTATCTGGTTTGCATTTTAAAAATATTTAACCTTTCCTGCCTGAGAAGAGCTTCATTCCAGTGCTTTTACTGTAAACTCTATTCTCTAAGGGAAAGTACTAAGAGATGACCAATGAAACTGCATTGAAAAAAAACGTTTAAGCAACCAAAGTCAAACTACTCCACGTGAAAGTGAAGCCAACACAAATACAGGTAATTAGACTCTACATTTTGCCGACTTTTCTTCGGATTACTCCTACAACAATTCTCTTTTTGTTGTTGTTGTTGTCTTTGGGGGGCACACCCTGTTGTGCTAAGGTGTTACTCCTGGCTCTTGCCTCAGAAATTGCTCCTGGTAGGTTTAGGGGACCATATAGGATGCCAGGAATCGAACCCTGATCCGTCCTGGCTCAGTCTCGTACAAGACAAATGCACTACCGCTGTGCTATCTCCGGCTCCCTTGATTCAATAATTCTTTACAAAGAATCTCAGCTACTGTCTCACTACCTATAGAAGCTGACTATATGCAACAAGATTGTAAGATTGTAGTTCATCAATACCTGGTAGTGAGCTGATATCCAGGAACAAAACCATTTACTAAAAAAACACCAAGTGGGGCCCGGGAGATAGCATGGAGGTAAAGCGTTTGCCTTTCATGCAAAAGGTCATCGGTTCGAATCTCGGTGCCCCATATGGTCCCCCGTGCCTGCCAGGAGCAATTTCTGAGCATGGAGCCAGGAGTAACCCCTGAGCACTGCCGGGTGTGACCCAAAAAAAAAACAAAAAAACAAAAACAAACAAACAAAAAAAACACCAAGTAACCCAGTTCAACAGCATTATACACACTTCTTGATCAAGATTAAGTGGAAGCTTTTTTTGTGCTGGTCCATCATTCTTTATGATCAAACCCTGGATACTAAGTATCATTCATTCAGTGACAAGGAGATCTTGATGCTCAGAGTAATAAAAATGGTCTTATAAACTACTATTTATTGACATTGAAATCTTCATAAATGGCCACACACAGTGATGCTCAGGGGTTTGTGCTCAGAAATGGACCATATGGGATGCCAGGGAATAGAACCACAGTTTGCCCTATGCTAATGTGCGCAAGGCAGATGCCTTACAGCTTGCACCACCTTTCTGGCCCTTTGAGGAAATTTTTTATTGTTAAGAAATGCAGATTAACAAGGGGTATAAAGTGGTTAATTGTTCTTTCTAAAATAGAGGACAGTGGATCAAATAAGTTTGGAAACCTCTGGACTAGTAGAATGACAATGGCTTTAAGAAATATGCAACATATATACAGTGGATTTGCTCACTTGTATTGTAGCTTTATTTTATGTAGTGTAAATAATTCCAGTATTTGCTGATCTAAAGTGGGTGAAGTATACTGTGGCAACAAGCCTAACTAAATATTCTTGTATGTTATGAACTCTAATCTGCAATGGAAAGTAGTTAGTTTAATATTCCTTAGTTGAAGTTTCTATGTAGCACTTATATAATTAAAGACTATCATTGAAGACATATATGACACCCCACTTAGAAGCCACTTTCCTGTTGCATGACAAAGTTTTAAAAACTAGAATTATACTTAGTTGCTAATATATTTTTTTACTTAAAATCAGTAAAAAATTTAAAATGTAGATTATTCATGTTATTAATGTTCAAGGATTTCTATGTTGTTAGGTCTTGAAAGCACTGTTAAAAATATAATCTAAGTGCCAGAGCACTGGTGCATTTGCTATGTCATTTGCCTTGCATAAGGTTGACCTAGGACAGTAGGACAGTCCATGGTTCAATCCCCTGGCACTCTGTAT
>PVKC010002479.1:30504-43348 GCA_004027635.1 Crocidura indochinensis
TATATATATATATATATATATATATATATATATATATATATCATCTAGTTTTTTGAGGAAAAGTATCATTAAAGTTATCAAAATGGTCGTACTTCTGTTGAGCATTGAGAGTAAAACTCAGAGGGGCCATCATTTTATTGATTAAGGACCAAAGGAAAGTTTTAAAAAAATTTTTAAAAAGTCACGTATTTTCTTAGTCATTAAGGTAGTTTTTGCTAAAATATAGTTTAAGTCAGAACAAAAAAGTGCCAGAGAAATGGAACATTTCTTTCTTTTCCCTCTTCTCCTCTAAATCGTGACTCCTTTCCTCTGCATGTAAAATCAGTGAGTTCTTACATGTTCTTCCAACATTTGAAACACCTACTCAACCTCCATATTAAATCCTAGGCTTTTAATATAACTTAAAGATCTAAACAAATACACTTTCCTTAAATAAAAAAATGGTTCTGCCAAGCTTAGACCAACAGAGATAAATTTGTAGTCTTATTCAAGACAGTAAATGTGACCTTGTTAACACAAGAAACATAATAAGAATATACTGAGCAAAAAGTATCAGTATGAGGGCTATAAAGTATCCAAGATGAAATTAGCTATTTTAAAGGGGGAACTAATGTGAATTGTTGCTAATAGCTGCTTATTTATCACCAGTATAAAAAAGATAATTTGGCTAAGCTAATGAAGTAATTTCAGCTTTTAACTGAATGTCAGTTATTAAATCAATGCTACAGAGTAAAAGAGGTAAGAAAACCATAGCAAAAATTTAATGCAACTAGCTCCTAAATGTAATCTCGGTGTAATCTAATCATAAACTAAATCTAGATGTATTACTTTTTCTCAATGTTATAGAATATACTTAATTTGCATAAATGTTCGGCTATCAAATTATCTCAAAAGATTTCAGTGGATCAAACACTTAAATTAGACAGTTTTATTAAAAAGCATTATAAAACGTAGTGGGCATTAAATGATGTGTTTGTTTTGGTCTTTGGGTTTTGATTCTCCTTGCAAGCAAGAAGCATCTTCAACAATAAAGCATAGACATTGATTTCATTCAAACCATATACATATTCGCATGTTTACATAACATGGCTTTAAATATATTGCTCAAATTAATAAACTATAGTTCCAACACTGTACAATAGGGAAAAGGTGTATTATTAAAATTTAACCAATTTACTGAGGAAAATTATTTTAGGGGGTATAAATTATGAATGATATATTATGCTTTTTTTCTTTATTTAAACATCTTGATTGCATGTATGATTGTGATTAGGTTTTGGACATGTAAAGAACACCCCCTTCACCAGTGCAACATTCCCACCACCAATGTCCCAAAACTCCCTTTCTCCCAACCACCCCCACCTGTACTCCAGACAGGCTTTCCAGTTGCCTCATTCATTCACATAATTAGGGTAGTTTTTTGTGTAGTTATTTCTATAACTGCACTCACCACTCTTTGTGGTGAGCTTCATGAAGTGAGCTGGAAGTTCCAGCCCTCCCCTCATTGTCTCTGAGGATTGTTGCAAAAATGACTTTTATTTTTCTTAAAACCCATAGATGAGTGAGACTATTCTGCGTCTCTCTCTCTCTCTCGCTTTCTCTCTCTCTCCTTCTCTCTCTCTCTCTCTCTCTCTCTCTCTCTCTCTCTTCCTCTGACTTATTTCACTCAGCATGATTGATTCCATGTACATCCATGTATAGGAAAATTTCATGACTTCATCTCTCCTGACGGCTGCATAACATTCCATTGTGTATATGTACCACTGTTTCTTTAGCCATTCGACTGTTGATGGGCATCTTGGTTGTTTCCAGAGCCTGGTTATTATGAATAGTGCTGCAATAAATATAGGTGTGAGGAAGACGTTTTTGTATTGTATTCTTGTGTTCTTAGGGTATATCCCTAGGAGTGGAATAGCTGGGTCGAATGGGAGCTCAATCTCCAGATTTTGGAGGAATCTTCATATCGCTTTCCATAGAGGTTGGACTAGATGGCATTCCCACCATGATATTTTTCCTAATCGGCTTGCTAGTTATAATTCTTTTGGTTTGTTTGGTTGGGTGGTTTTGGGATACACTCAGTGACTAGCAGTGACTCCTGCCTCTGGAGTCAGAAATCGCTCCTGGCTTAGTCAGCCACATGCAAGACCAAAGACCTACAGCTTCAGGACTGCTCTAGCCTTGGGATAATACTTTTTTATATGGAGTGACTCCATTAGTGAAATGAAAAGTTCCCAGTTTTTTCAGTCAGTTTTGTTATCAGAAAATCTTATTTCAATCAGTACTGTAATACATGCCTTGCTTGCTTAGTTTTAAGGTTCAATTCTGTATCAAATTTCAAGTTATTATTTGGAGGGGTCATACCCTCTGATGCTCAGGGGTTACTCCTGGCTATGTGCTCAGAAATTGCTCTCTGCTTTCATGATAATACAGATGTTAACTCTAGCTGTTTGGAGTTGAGTTACAGTTAGCATTGTATCTCCCCAATCTACCTTGCCCTGTGTTGACCCCTCAGTAGTTGGGCAAGTGTTGAGAAGGCAAAATTTCTTCTTGTATACTCAAAATTACAATGCAACCCTTAGCTGCAGGGACTGATTCTCGGGTTTTAATGAACTCTTGGGATGGGAATAGTCTTAGCAATTCCAGTACTTAGAATAATACTTCCTTGCCATGCCATGTTTCAGATGAAAATTCCATTGAACCCTTTATGTGTCACAAAACTGAATTATCCTGTTTTATCTATCTTCCTTTGCCAACTTTTGTTTTTATTTCTCATAAAACATTTATAAAATGAATACTTAGTGAATTCCCACTATGTTTGTAATAAGACTGTGGGTAAATATCAGAGATAAAAACTTTAAAAAGTGATAAAATTATAATAAAAAGATGAGGTTACAAATAAAAACTTAAAAAGATTTTTTCTTATAAATCTGAGATGTCTCACAGTCTAATAGAGGAAGGAAAAATAACATTAAATTAATAAAATAATTTTGGTAGTTTTATAAAACCTGCCACACACATATTTTATTTTATCGCATTTTTATCTCTTATCTTTTAAAACAGGGCTTCCTTCTTTTTCATAGACTTGGGGACACAAATTGTGTTATTTCATCACATAGTCATATAATACTAAGAAAGGAATAAAGAAAGTCTGGGGGCCAGAGGCCAAGTGGTCTCAGATGCATTGGTGGGGAAATAAATAAGGACAGACTAAATAGCCAAGACAAAGTCAACACAAATGAATCATGGGACCTAAATTTTACAATCTAAACTTACAGGGGCCTGTTATACTGACAGTCCAGTGGGTGAAGGGTGATGGTATAGGATACACTATAGGTCTATTGGTGAGAGAGGTTGAAATTGGTCATGGAAAGAGCTCTGGTTCATTGTATATCTGAAATTCAACTATGAAAGATTCTGCAGGTCGCAATTGTTTCAATAAAATAAAAATAAAAGAAAATAAGTAAAAAAATCTTAAGAAAGCATTTTTCTTATGAAATTTGAAATGTCTCACAGTCTTAATAGAGGAATAAAAAACCAACATTAAATAAATAAAATCAAATTTGGATAGAGATAATTCATAATTGGAAAAGAACAAAGCAGGTGTAAGTATTGTCAAATGCAAAATGAAAATTGCTACTTTAATTGGTATTGGTATTCCTCACCAAAATGGTGATATTGTAAATGGTTGGAAGAAATATGAAGGAGGGCACTGCTTTGTTTGACTTTAGGCAGATCTTCTTGGATATCTGCAATATGTTGGAAGAAACCTCTGAAAATTTTCTCAAAGGGAATGACCTAAAAATGAGTTGTTAATGTTCTTTTTATATCCATTTCTATTCATTTGTAGATTAATCAAGAAAATATCAATATGAAGGATTATGGGAATTTCTGGGAAAAATAAAGATAAAAGAAGATAATCTAGGCACAAATATAGATTGCAGACACAGGGGATATAATATAGATAATAAGAAAGCTTATAGAAATAGAGGAATTATTTTAGATACCTGGATCTATCAAAATGTGGAATCTTCAGGGCCAGAGAGGTGGCACAGGGTGTAAGGTGTCTGCCTTGCACATGCTAGACTAGGATGGACTGTGGTTCAATCCCCCAGTCTATCCCGTATGTTCCCCCAAGCCAAGGGCAATTTCTGAGCATATAACCTGGAGTAAGCCCTGAGTGTCACCAGGTGTGCTCCCTCCCCAAATGTGGGACCTTATTATAATTGAATTAATCCAATTTTACTTATGGATATTTCATACAAAGAAAAAATCAAGTGTAAAATGTACTAAAATAAATTCTAGAAAGATAAAGTTAATGAAAAATATTAGAAGTAAGTCCATGGGGTCAGAATAATAGCACAGAGGGTATGTAAAACATTTACCTTTCATGTGGACAACCCAAGTTTGATCCCACAACAACAACAACATGACAACTGCTGTGTCTGGAACATTAGTAAAAATATAAAAGTACATAGCCAATGTGGGTTCAAACTTTCAGTAGAACAGTCCTCTAAGCACCATCAGTGGTCTCTCCTGAGCAATAAGCTTATAAATAGCACCTGGCCTCTCCTTGCGTTAGCCCACAGCACTCCAAAATTACCTTTTGAATATAAATTTATACCAACACTTATATTTTATGTACCAATGTCCCAACACAGCAGTTGCCATGGTGTTGATGCACAGGAACCATATTGCACATTATGAACTCACTTGAGGAGGAGTACTGGTGGCCAAAAGATGTCCAAATGTCAATATCTAATGCTGAAGGGTAAGAATGTGTCTAAGTTATTAATTCTATGCAGTTTCTCAGATAAAAAGGATACATGAAGGAGCTTCTTGCCTGAAGACATTTCAACTTTTCTTTACATGCAAGGGTATTCGGTATTTTAAATTTAAATCAAGGCCCAAAATTCTGAAGGATGAACTACCCGCTAGACTCATAAGAAGAGAAGTCAACAGAAATACCAACAGATAGAGCACTGGAGCTGATCAAAAGGCTGAAGTTGAGAAGAATCACTAACTAATCTCCACCTTTAGAAGAAGATTGATCATGAATGTTGTCAGTCACTTCAGTGAAGGTTGATATAATTTTGTGCTGAAAAATTTTGTAGCTATAAAATAAAAAATAAATAAAATGTTAAATGAAATAAAAACTGTCGAAGAAATTGAGAAAGTAAAGCAATAGCTATCTAGAAGTGACTAATAGAATAAAGAAGACCGAGTGGAAAGATTTTGATGATAAAAGTGGATTTAACCGCTTAAGGAATAGAATTGAGAGCAGCAGTATAACTCGAGTAGTCAAATTGAATTAAACGTACATAAGAACATATAATTCAGTGCAATTTAATAAAGACTACATTTTATACATACACCTAAATGTATATGCATAAGATTTCCCCTTTTTTAGTATGCCTATGCAAAAGGGAAATGTGCCATATTATATTGCTGGTGCACTTGGGGGTAAGAATGACAAGCTATACAATCACATACCACACTGTGTTCTTATTGAGTTTGAGAAATGGTTTGCAGCAGCAAGGGATCAGGTAGTGTCCTTGAGCTGAGGGTCCTTCTCGAGCTGAATCTGATAGCATGTAACAGTCCACATTTGGGGGTGTGTGAGAAGGGCCTCATAGAATGAATCTTTGGAAGTGGTGGTTGCAACTTCTTGTTGGGACACCAGATGTGGATTGCGAGAGTATCTTTTTGCTTTGTGACAGGGTGGTGGCTTATTGGGGCAGAAGATTGATCTTGTATACCACAGTTTCTTTAGCCACTCATCTGTTATCATACATTTGAATTGTTTCCAGATTCTGGATAATGTATATAGAGCTGCAATGAACATAGACATGCAGAGAGCATATTTGTAGTGTTTTTGTGTTTATCATCATCAGGAAGATGCAAATCAAAACAACAATAGGAATAAGAACCTATAAATTTTATAATACAGGGGTGCCTCCCACCCTGAATATATTGTCAGACTCCATGTGATCACTGACTGTCCAACCTTGAACCTCATATCCCAACTGTAGAACCAACACAGCACCAGGAATCAAATACCTACCAGGGAATGCCAAATACCACTCTGGCACAAACTTGCGCCAGGTTGATATGACACCCTGATGATGAGGAACCAATTACTACTTGATCTAAGAACAGCTGGTACTTTGGGGCCGGGCGGTGGTGCTGGAGGTAAGGTGCCTGCCTTACCGCGCTAGCATTGGACGGACCGCGGTTCGATCCCCCGTGCCCCATATGGTCCCCCAGGCCAGGGGCGACTTCTGAGCACATAGCCAGGAGTAACCCCTGAGCGTCACTGGGTGTGGCCCAAAAACCAAAAAAAAAAAAAGAACAGCTGGTACTACCTCATAACCTAACAGTAAGATGAAATCATAAGACACTCCATTTTTCAATCTGTGCAAAAGCCAAGATCATTAATTACAGAAAACTGACTTTGACATCTGTTACTGAGCAGAACTTCTCCTGGGACCAATAAGAAAGACCCTTGCCTAGGCATTAGCCTAGGATTTATAGAAAAATCAAGATCTCTAATCCCAGAGGTCTGAATATGACAACCACAACTGACCAGAAGTCTGGAACCATAAGGAAAGACTACCCTAGGCATTGTCCTAGGACCTGTGCAAAAAACAAGATCACTAATTACGGAAGAATGATTACAACAACCGTGACGGAGCAGAAATGCTGAATCCATAAGGAAAGACCCTATGCTAGACTTCATCCTATAACCTGTGCAAATATCAGGATTCCTAATTACGGAGGACTGATTTTAACAACCACACTGCATAGAACTTTTCCTGGCCCATAAAAAGACAAGATGTTTGAAAATTAGCATGTCTGGAGCCTGTCGTTGTTTCCATGACAGTAGGCTCCAGGAATGGAGAAATCCTGTATCTATTAGGCCACGGGAATTCCCTTTCTGATTTCCCCAATACTTACTGTGCCTATGCAAAAACAAGGACAAAAAACAAACAAAAAAGCCCACCCAGCCCCCTACCTTTTTCTCTTATCTTTTTTTCATTTTCTCTTTCTTGTTGTTTTGTTGTTTTTAGTTGTTGTGTTTTTTATTGTTGCTTTTTTTGTTTTGTCTTTTTCTTTCTTCTTTTAAATTTGTATTTTATAGCTTCTATATAGGGTCCTTCCAGTTATTTTTTTTTCCAATAGAACCACAGAACATGAATCATTTTGTTCTGCCTCAGAAGTTGAGGAGAAAAATAAAGTGGATGGTACCAGGACTAAATAGTCACATGAACACTGAGTGGAAATAAAAAATAATCAGACCTAAACACCAAACCCAAAGTTAACAACAACAGAATCAAGATAACCTGATTTACAATAGACTATACACAAAGGGAACCTGTTATACTAGCAGTCCAGGAGCAAAGTAGTGGCATGTGATGCATGCTGGTAAGAGGAGTGCAGGGAGGACAACACTTCACCCAGCCAGACTTTCACTCATATTTAAGTAAAGATGCAAATCTTCATGAAAAAAATAACTGCTCAGGAACTTTACCTACTCAAAGCAACTCTAAAAGAAGAATTAAATGTGTTAATTTCAAAACAAACTACTATATAGAGTGGCATAAAATTTTATGTCAATAATATTTTTCAATATCAATGGAATAAATGCACTAATTAAGAAATACATAGCGGCAAAATGTATGAGAAAAATTAACTCTAAATTTTGCAGCTTGCAAAAAATACCACATTAGAATAGTCAAAGGTGGCTGATATGGGATGCAGGATGGGAGCGGGAGTGGAAGGAGGGCAAATTTGGTGAGGGGAATTTCCCTCATTCAATGTTAATATGTACTTAAAATATTACAGTGAAAGATATGTAAGTCATGGTCAAAATAAAAATTATAAAAAAAGAATAGTCAAAGCAAACACAAACTGAAAGTTAAAGGTTGGAAACTAATCCTTAAAGCAAGCAACTCACTGACAAATACTGGGGTGGCCAGACTAAAATCAGACACATAGACTTCTGGTTTAAAAATCTATGAGACAGAGATGATCTTTCTTAATAAACAAGGCACATAGATGTATATAAATACGTAATAGCACTCCTAAACGTATATGCACTATTAGGAGACTAGCAAAATACTAAAACAGGTGCTAATAAACTTGAAAAAAGACATCAATAATAATAGTAGTTGGAGACGTGGACACTAGTATGTCACTTCTTCCTTGATCAAGTCAGACTAAAAATCAACAGTAAAACTGGCTTTGAAGAGCTAAATGAAGATAGGAGCTTATTAGATTTATATAGAACCATTTAACCTTCAAAAGTTGAATACACACTCTTCTCCAATGGGACACTCACCAATATATACCAAATGTTGGATCACAAAACATACAGCTACAAAACCAAGAGGATAAAATTTTTGTCAATCATATGTCCAGACTATGATGCACTGTAAATAGATGTGAATTAAAAACATAAATAGAGAAATAATTTAAAACATGGAAATTAAACAGATTATTGCTGAACATTCAGTGACTAAAAGAGGAAAAGAAAAGACTCCTATTAACAAATAAAAATGAGGATACAGGCTATCAGAATTTGAGGGACACAGAAAAAAGTGTTAAGAAGAAAGTTTATAGCTTTGTTAGCATTCATTAAGAAGAAGGAGTCTACATAAACAAATTAAATTGTAAAATGCTCAACAAAATGAGTTGAAAGATTGCCAGAGTAATAATTAATAATGAAAATAATAAAGCATTGAGCAAAAATTGATAAATTAAAAACCAAAAAAGCAATACAAAAAATCAATAAAATTTTGCCTACCTATTGTTCTATATAACTTATAGTTTTGGGTCTGATATCAAGGTCATTAATTAATTTGGATCTGACCTATGTGCATGGTGTCAGATGGAGGTCTGAGTTCGCTTTTGTGCAAGTGGCTGACCAGTTTTCTTAACATCACTTTTTGAAGAGGTTTTACTTGCTCCATTTTGCTTTTCTTGACCCTTTAACAAAGATTAGTTGCTTGCATGCCTGGGAAGATTCTCTGAATACTTAAATTGATTCCACTGATCTGATGGTCTCTCTTTATGCTAATACCATGCTATTGTATTGTATTGTATTGCTTTGTGATACAATTTAAAATTGGAGAAAGTGATACCTCCTATATTTCTTTTCCCAAGGGTTCCTCTAGTTATTGGTGGGTGCTTATTGTACTAAATTATTTTGAGGAATGCTTGATCCATTTATTTGAAGAATATCATGGGTATCCTTAGAGGGATTGCATTAAATCTGTACAACTCTTTGGGGTGTATTGCCATTTTTTTGTTTGCTTTTGGGTCACACTCGGCAGTGCTCAGGGGTTACTCCTGGCTCCATGCTCAGAAATTGCTCCTGGCAGGCATGGGGGACCATATGGGGCACCGGGATTTGAACCGATGACCTTTTTACATGAAAGGCAAACGCCTTACCTCCATGCTATCTCCCAGGCCCCGAGTATTGCCATTTTAATGATGCTGTTCCTCCCAATCCATGAACAGGGTATGTGTCTCCATTTCCATGTGTCCTCCTTTAGTTCTTGAAGCAGAATTTTGTAGTTTACTTTCTATAGGTCTTTCTCTTTAGTTAAGTTGACTCCAAGGTATTTGAATTTGCGTAACATTAGTGTGAATGAGATTGTTTCTTTAATGTCCATTTCTTCTCTATTATTATATTGTATAAGAAGGTCATTGATTTTTGCATGTTGATTTGCAGTCTGCAGCTTTGCTATTGAATCTATTGCTTCTAGAAGCTTTTTGGTAGATTTCACTAATTAATTATTTCAAACCTACTGACAATACTTTTCACTAGGTTTGTAAAGTTTCACTAGTTAATTATTTCAAATCTACTGACAATACTTTTCATGCTCTTCCAGAAAATTTACCAAACTCAATCATTCCAAAACAGTTTTTATAAAGTAACCATCACCCTTATACCAAAAACATAGAAAAACCACAACAAAGAGAATTATGGGTCTATATCCTTATGAAAACAGATGCAAAGTCATTAACCAAATACTGGTAAAATAATCCAACAATTCATTAAGAAGGTCATACACCATGAGCAATTAGGATTCACTCCACAGATGCAATGATCATTTAACATGCTCTCAAATAGGAAAGGAAAAAGGTTCTCACTGTTTAAAATGACATGAAACAATAGTTAAAAAATTCTAAAGACTCTAAAAAAATCTTTGAAAGTCCTTGATATTAGACCCAAATCCATAAATTTCATTGAGGAATGCATTACTAAAACACTCCAAAACTTAGACCTCAAAGATATTTTCGATGATCGGATACCAATGGCAGGGGCTATTAACATCAAATCTCAATAAAAGCACTAAATTAAACTAAAACGTTTCGGTATGGCAAAAGAAAAAAGGTTAAAATTAGAAGACCAGGTAACTAAATATGAGAAAAAAATGAACTCAACAAATCAGATAAAAGATGTTTTTAATCTAGGATATACAATGTACTCACAAAAGTTAACTCCAAAAAAAATCTAAAACCTCATCTAAAAATGGGAAGAAGAAATGAACAGACATTTTATTGAGGAAGACCAATAGATGGCCACAGGAACATGAAAAAAATAGTCATCACTTATAATTAGGAAAATTCAAATAAAGACAACAATGGATGTCATATTACACCAGTGAGGATGAATGGCACATATCAAAAATATTTGGAAGAATTTGTGTTGGTGGGATTATGGTGAGAAAGGAACTCCCAGCTGCTTCTGGTGGTAATGCTACCAGGTCCAACACTTATAGAAAACAGTACAGAGAGTACTCAGTAAACTCAAAATTGAGCTGTTTTGCCACACAGCAATCAAGCATTTGGGTATCTAACTAAGACAAAAACATTAATACAAAAGTATGTATACACTACACTATACATTGCAGCATTCAGTACAATAGCTAAGACATGAAATCAACCTAGATGTTCAATGACAGATGATTGGTTCATGAAGATTTGGTACATGTATACAATGAAATATTACAGAGTTGTATGGAATGATTAAATCATTTAATTTTCCACAACATGATTGAACTGTAAAATATTATGTTAATTGAAGCAAACCAGAAGAAGGATCAATACAGAATGGTATCATTTTATGTAGTATTTATAATAAATTTATGAAGAAATGCAATGGTCTAAATAGAGGTTTTCTCAAAGGGTATTTGGTCCCAGAGTATATCAGGCAGGAAAGAAACTGAGTAGTGGAAGAGAAATACAAATATGAAAGGATTGGGACTAGGTGCCATGCGGTCTCAAGTGCATTGGTGGAAATAAGAAAAGTACAGAACCAAATATCCAAGCCAATGGCAACAACAATGGATTAAGAGACTCAAATTCTAATCCTGTAAATTTTTTATTTTTGGTTTTTTGGTCACACCCGGCAGTGCTCAGGGGTTCCTCCTGGCTCCATGCTCAGAAATTGCTCCTGGCAGGCACGGGGGACCATATGGGGCACCGGGATTCGAACCGATGACCTTTTGCATGAAAGGCAAATGCCCTACCTCCATGCTATCTCCTGGGCCCCTGATCCTCTAAATTTTAAATGACCTGTGATACAGACTTGGGATATACTCTGGGATCATGATTGAGGGACATCAACATTGGTGGTGGGATTTGCCCTGATATGTTTTATTTCTGAAAACCAACTTGAAGGACTTTGTAAATTATTATTAAATAAAAATATTTTTGTTAAAATAATGATGCTTGAGTAAGTTTCCAAATAAAATTAGTATTTACAACTATCTAGTATGACTCAAAGAACCTGTAATCACTCATATCCTCTCACCCTTCTATGTTTTGCCTTTGCAAATTGTTTCTCTTTAAAAATGATATAAAGTAGCTTTAAAAACATCATCTATAAATAGGACCAAGTACGGCATTTGCCTCCCATGCAGCTGACATGTTCATCAAAGAAATCTATTCATTTTCTATATTCAAAGAATGAAATATAAGAAAGATATATTAGAAACAATCCCATTAAAATTGTGTCTAAAAATTCATGTACTTGGACTCAACTAAAGAGGCGAAAGACCTATACACAGAAAACTACAAAACACTGCTTCAAGAAATAAAATACGATATAAGAATGTAGGAACACTGCCCTGCTCATGGATTGGAAGGATTACCATCATTAAATTGTCAATACTTCCCAAAGCACCGTACAACACCGTAATGCAACACTTGTCATGACATTTTTCAAAGAATTAGATCAAACACTTCTTAAATTTACATGAAAAATAAACCTCCATGTATGGTAAAACAATTTTTGGGTAAAAAAAATGGGAGGTATTACTTTCCTTAATTTTAAACTATAATTAAGCATAGTATAACTATAATTCAGTAGTCATTAATACAGCATTAAATTGGAAAAAAGAAAGTCCTCACATCAATGAAATAGACATTAATATTCTGAGTTTGAACTTCAGGTATATTATCAGTTTTTGTTAAAGGGGCAAGAAATATAAAGTGGAGTAAGAAAAGCCTCTTCAAATAAGGATGTTGATAAAACATAAAAACTATAGGAAAAATGAATTTATAACTCTCTTTAATGTCTTACCCAAGAGTCAAATTAGTGAATTAAAGACGATATCAGACCTGAAATCATAAGGTACATAGAGGAAAGCATAGACAAAACACCCCATGACACTGAAGCTAAAAGCATCATCAAGGATGAGACACTACCAGGCAAGCAAGTGATGTAATGATAGACAAATGGGGGTGGGGGGCTAGATCGTTAGCACAAAGGTTCGATTCCTGGAATCCCATATGGTAATCCTCACCACCACTATCACCACACACACACACACAC
>PVKC010002480.1:0-43245 GCA_004027635.1 Crocidura indochinensis
TAAAAGCTGAACTATAAAAATATAGAAAACTTGATTTCTTACTTACGTTAAAGTTAATGTCTTTGAAAATCTAAACCAAATTCCAAAATTTCAGTACAGATGCAGGAATCTAGGGGAAGAGCCAGGGTAGGAGACAACAATTCTCTCAAATTGGGTCCACCTTGCAGATTTCTGACTTCTTAGCATGAAATTTGGCATATTTTGAGATAGTTTTTAACATTTTTGCTTCTTTTAAGTAGATAAGTCCTGGACTACAGGTTGCAGTCAGGAAAAGGCAGGGCCTTAAGGAGGCCAAATTGGGCAACAGAATTATCAGGTGAATATATCTATTCTGAGACCAGCAACTAGGTATGATCTCATGGTGGGGTCTCCCTGCAGCCTTCAGGAGGCAACTCCCAAAGGCTTCATTTTCTTGTCTCCTTTGTTTGTTGATGTTTCTCTCTTCATTTACCACCAGTGTATGTGGTGCATCTGTTTAGGAGATGCTGAATCAGGATTCATTTCAGCCTCTCTCCATCTCTGCTATTCCTAGTCTATGGCCCCAAGAACATATTTCACACATGCTCTTTTCTTCCTCACTGATAATCTGGTATCTTCTCTTGGAGCTTTCCAAATATTCTGCATTATAGGAACCTGCCCTGAGGCTTTCTACTTGGATGATTCCTCCTCTTCGCTCAATAAATATCTAGTTTTTATTTTTTTCCAGAGACTCTACAAGGGGTCTAAGTCAGTCAGACAATGAACACAACAGAGCCCCAGAACATATCCTTGGCTTTATCTCTTGCCTAAAGCCTGTCTACTTTGCTTCCAACCATGTGTTCTGTCCTCCCAGCTTTCCTTTATTTTCTGCCTCTCCTTCTCTGACCTCTATCTCCACCCTATTCCCTTCCTTCCTCAAATCTCCTCCTCTTGCCTCTTCCCACTTCTTTTCTCCTTCCCTTCATGCACCACTTTCTCATTCTTGACTGTCCACAGCAAGAAACTCCCATGACCTCAATAGGTTCTTAGACTTCATTGCACCCCAATGTCTTTCATTTCTCCCGGGACTGCTTTTCTGACTTCTGAAATGCTGATTTCTGATTCTTACTCCTATCCTCCTAGCTGCTTCTTTATGGACTGGAAGGCTGGCTGCAGGCCAAGGCAGGAAAGGAACCCCTGAAAGCAACCCCAACTCCATTCCTTTCTTCTTTCTTTTTGGGACTTTCTCAGCTATTCTTAGGAGCCCAGTGAACAACACGGTGACCTAGTTCCTCTCCCTGGCCTGCAAACTAGGTGGCCTCCCCTGAGGACTTCTGTCACATTCATTCTTCCAAGAATTTGTTGCCAGAAAAAAAAATAGTTTCCATGAAGAATTGATATATTTTCTATTCTTATACAATAAAGTCTCATTCCATTCTATTTTCCTATCTTGTCTTCTAGGAAGTTCACAGCTGCACTCATGCTAATTGCTGATACAATCAAGACCTGTTTTCTCTAAATCTTCCTCCACTTTCTGTTCTCCAAGATAACCAATGAACCCATTCTAAGTGAAATGGATAATTAGGTTAAAACATATATTGAAAGGGCCAGGGAGGTAGCTTAGGCAAGAGAACCCATGTACACATGTCAAACCTGTACAAAGTCCTGACATGATCCCTGGCACTTCATGGGCCCTGTCACCATTACTCCTTACCACTGTCGGGTATGGCCCTTGTAGTCCTCAAATACTACTAGAATGTATAAGTTATAATATAATTTATATAATGTGCACTATACATCTATATACTATAAATATATATACTATATACTATAATATATTATATATATACTATAAATGTAAACTTAATACATCTAATCCATCGAACAGCACAAGAGTCCCCAAGTAAACTTAAATATGCACAGAGCACCTATAATATTCTAAATGCTATGTTGAGCCTGACCTAGCACAAGCCTATTGAAGTGTTGAAACCATCTTCTGCAACTGACTGAATACCATCATAGAGTACATGGGTTGTTTGCATTTATAATTGATTATCTGGGCTCACCTTCCCCATATGGCATCATGAGGGTGCATCACACCAAATACCATAGTCCAGGAAAAGAGCACAACTCCAAATAAAGTCTTTATGAAAAGTGGACGACTCCATACCACCACTATGTTGAAGAACAACCAGTTGTTATGGTTGGAGAGATTGTACAAAGGGTAGGGTATTTTATTTGCATGTGACCAACTTAGATTTTATTCTTAGCATCCCATATGGTTTCCTGAGTAATGCCAGGGCCAATTCCTGAGTGCAGAGACAGAAGTAATCCCTGAGGATCTGTGGATGTAACCCAAATCTAAAACAAAACAAAACAACAACAAATTAAAAGGGGAAAAAGTGTCTTGGGCCATAGCCAGGACCATCTTACTGCTTTGGGGTTTGTATCCTTGTGTGCTGACTAACAACCCAGTGCAAAGCCTGCAGTGGTGCCTGTGGTTGTCTCTGCCTAATCCTGAGTCTGGACTCTTCACACTGGTCTTTCTTTCCACACCCATTCTTAGGATTTTCCTTGAATTCACAACCAATGCACTGCCCACACTGAGGCCTTGGCATCATTTCACCAACCAGAGAAATCCTTGGCTTCCTAATCCCTATGACATGGGAAGTTGGCAAAGGAAAAGCAGAAGCTTTACCCAAGAGACTGTCTTACAGCTCAAAGAGGATCCTTTCTGCCTTGATCACTCAGTTGCTGGCTGAATGCAGTCAGCTGAATGCAGCATTGGAGGAGGTACTCATCTCTCCTGAAACAGATCTTACAGCAAGTGGAGGTGGAACTTGTCAATGTGGACTGAATCCCCTCTTCTATCCCTCCATCAAGAGTTTGAAGATATTTTTACAACTTTCTCCCATGGTAACAAATGCTCCAAATAGAACCATAAACAAGGTAGAAATGTGTGCTCTCAGCTGGATCTCCTCAAGGCAGGATCTCACACCTCCATTGATGTTCCTGTTGCCTTTGGAGACAAAGGTTGCTTCCTGCAAACATGGAGTCTTTTGCTCAGCAAGGTTCTGTGAACTTCTGACTGAAGCTTCACCTTCAATGACAACCTGTGCCTAGACAGGGGAACCTACCAAATGCACAGACAAAGGAGAGCAACAGTGCTTTTCAGTCATTGTCTAAGTGAGTGCTGTGAGGACCTCCAAAGTTGCTCACCCTAAGTGGTTTTTTGTTTCTTTGTCTGTTTTTGTTTCAGATCACGTAGGCAGTACTCAGAAGCTATTCCTGACTTTACAGATTCAGGAATTTCTCTTGGCAGAAAACAAGGGATCATAGGGATGCTGGGAATTGAACCTAGGTTGGTCACAAGCAAGGTAAGTGGCTTACTAGCTGTCCCATAGCTCCAGCCCACTCTGCCACCCATGCATTAAAAAATAGTATTTTGAATGAGGTGCAGTTTGTCTCCTGCAGCTTGTTCCCCTCAAACACAAGTGGACAGTCAGTGGGGAGTTCGAAGCCTTCAGACTGTCTCCTTTGTGTGTAGGGCAAGAGTGTCTGTTGGAGAGAGTCATCCTTTAATTCCAGACTTGGCAACCACCCTGGGGCTGGGATTAAAGCCTCTATTGTCTGTGGCCCTGAGCCTTGACCACAACACCTGCCAAGCTGACTGCTGTGTGCTCCAGGGAACGGATGGAGGTTGGCTGGTGTCTGGTCACCCAACAGGCTGGTCTTTGAAAAGATTCCTGCACCAACATGTGCTGAGCTCAGGCTCTCTGAAGGTGTGGCCCGACCCGTAGGGGGTTGCAGAGATTCAAAGACACCAAAGACAGTTCAGCAAGAGAACCTTAGAAGCCCATGCCCTACAAGAAAGATGGACTCCCACCAATGATACGCTGGAGTTTGCTCCATGCTCCTCTGCCTTTTCAAGATATGTGGCCAGCTCAGGATCAGAGCTGGGTTAAGGCATGCTCCAGTCAACTTCTGGGTCTCACTCTTGGTTCCTTTCTGTCTTTACTGAAGGCAGGCCATTTTTATTCCTTCCTTGTCCTCTTTCTTGGCTTGTGTGTTAGTTGAGGCTACTAGAGGTGTTCTGGTAGGATATGTGTTAGAGATTTCTGATCACAACTGTCTTGCTGTGAGTGTACTGAAAACACAGGCAGTACTGAGGCTGCAAGTGACAGGAACAAGATAGACTATGGTGTTTTTTGGCCCAATCTGGTGCTTGCGGACTAGAGTGTCAGTCCTGATTTGAAAGTTCCAGTACCAAGAATGAATTGTGAAAGAGATCAAGCTGAGTTCACTTTTACCCTTTTTGTGGGGTATTCTAGGAGTCAGTTGGGTGGAGTCCTCATTCGAAGAAACCTCTATCTAGCTGCTTAACTCAGTTGCAATTGTGAGTTATTATGCAGAAATATAATGAGTAACACTCTTTAGAGCTAGCATTTCAGCTGCCTCATGGAGTTCAGGTGAACCCCAGAAATGGGCTCCACAGTCTCTGCCTACCCCATCCTTTTTCTCTCCAGGATAGGGTGAGTCTTTCCAGTGCTCACGGCTCTGTACCCCTTAACCTCAATGATACTCCTCAACACAATGAGATTCCTCTTGGGGTCTTTTCCCTAGTAAGGACAAAGTCATGGAAAGGCTCTGAGATCTTAGCATCTGGCAAGAGTAGACCCTCAGGAATTCTGGATATCCAGGAAACCTGTCTCAGCTGAATGAAAGCACTTGGTTAAGAACTAGCAGCAGCTGGTGCGGTGCTATGTGTTCTGTCACCATGTCTGTGGTCAGTTATTTCAGTGACAGACTACGGCACAGACCAAAGAGTGATTCCCTTGAGAGACTTACATGCTTTTGTCTGCAGCAAGGTTATTCAGAACACAAATAACCTCTGGAGGACCTTCCCCTTGATTCCAGAAGAAGCAGTATTTCTCCCAAGGGAAAAATAAGACCTGTGGGTTCTTATCACATTGAATTATGCAGGCACCAGCACTCTTTTCCTGGCCTCCTGACCTCACATAAGCAGGGTTCTAAATATAGTGCTCAGAGTTTTATAGTCCTTAAGATAAGCTGCCTAGTGAGGTCTGTTTTGCTAGAGCAACTCAGGTTGTAGACCAACAGGTGGATAGAATATAACAGACTCACACATGGTTCTGAGTTGGCATTGCCAAAGTCAGAATATTACTGTGTTCCCACTGCTCTAAATTTCCATGTGACAAGGATCACTCTGCAGCCCCTGCTCTGCCCTTTACACTCAGGCAGAACTTAATGACTCTGATCTCTCAAGAAACATCTAGAGCTTAGCTCACATTGGCTCCTGATTCAGGGAAGCCAGTGATCAGCCAGTGGTTTGTTGTGAGTAGGGAAGTGTTGCAGGCAGAAAAATACTAGGATGCAGAATTCCAGACCAGGTACACTGAGATGTCCTGAGAGGATAAGTTGCTGTAAGTCCTGAGAGGAGAAGTTCCCCCCATCCTCACTGGGAACAAAGCCCCATGAAAAATACCAAAAAACAAATGACCCCAATATTTACTGTGCCTATGCAGGAGGGAAAAAATGGCAAAAGCACAAAACAATTTTTTGTATTTATCTATCTACTATTTGCCAATTTCTTTGTTTTGGTGTGATTATTAAAGTGATTGTCTCCATTTATATTTATTTATTTATTTTTCTTTTTTTCTTTCTTTCTTTATGTGCTCAGCCATGTTTTTTATCTCAAGACCATGGCTTTTATGTGGTGCTTATCTTTATTGTTGGAGTGCTCACTGAATATTTTATTTGACACTTCTTTTTGTACTGTTGAGGTGTTTTACCTCCTTTTTCCCCTTTGTCTCTCAAACCGATGATGAGAGCCTCTAGAAAGACTCCGCCCATTTTTAGTGTATTTGATTTTTACCCCAGTTTATCACTTTTTCTCTTCTTCAAACAAAACCACATAATTAGAAATATCTAGTCCCGCCTCCTAGTTAGAGGAGGAAATAAGGGAAGTACCAAGACCAAACAAGTGTAAGACCACTAAGTTGTAAGCTAGGCACAGAGGGGACCACCTATTCTAGCAGCCCTGGGGGGGGGTGGGAGGAGGATATGGGAGGTAGAATGGGAATGGAGGTATACGGAGGACAACTTGGTGATGGGAATCCCCCTGATTTTATGTTAATCTGTACCTAAAATATTATTGTCAACAATATGTAAGCCACTATGATCAAAAATAAAAATTATATTAAAAAAATACCAAAGACCATCAATTGCTCCCAGCTCTCACCCTTGGCAACCATCTTGCAATGGCCTGTATGTAGGGGATGGGTGGATGAAGCATTTTGAAAAAACTCTCTATAACAAACTTAATAGAGAAAGAAGTATGTACTTGTTTCTCCTCTTGAGATGTGAACTTTCTTAGCCTTGCTGTAGCTCTTTGACTCTCATTTGCCTGAGCTAACAACTTTCTTATTTGAGGAAGCATTTCCCCACTCTGTGTACTTTGCTTTTTCCATTCTGGAGAAGTTTATATTCTTTTTGAGCACATTTCTTTATCTACCTCTTTCTTTCCCTCCTTTTATTTCCCCAGTAAGCCTGTTTGATCTCATTATTTTATAGTTATAACTATAAAAATAAATATTAATATATACTTATAACTACAAAAGTATATTTAAAAACTTGATGAACACCTCACCAAGAATACTTTAATCAACCAGATACTCATTCAGATTTGAAGGAATGTACACAACATAACTGATGAGCTCAGGACCTTCATAAACTAGAACAACCTTTAGTAGAAGAACTAAAGGGGCTACTTTAAGATGAAATAAACCCCACAGACACATCAAAATTTTATCTAAAGATGGCAGACAACTCCATGACAATAATATCCTAATGTCAATAAACATCAATTAAGAGACATAGAGTGGCAGGATAGATAATAAAATTGAACCCAGCATTGTGCTGCCTCCAAAAAACTTTGAACAGTCAGAGCAAAGACAGAGTCAAAGTCAAAGGTTGGCAGACAATTATTCAAGCAAAACACCCCTTCAAAAGACCTGGGTGGCCATACTAATTTTAGACAACATAGACACTTTAGACTCAAAAGGGTTGTAAGACACAGCAAATATTATTTTTAATGAGCAAAGAACATATACATTACTATGAACTCATTCAGAAATGCACTTAATGAAGGACCTGTAAAATACTTCAAACAACTACTAATAGACTCGAAGAAAGACATCGACAGCAATACAATGCTAGTGGAAGATTTTAAGAGCATTCTGTTACCTCTTGATAAATCAACAAGACTAAACCTCAGTAAGGAAGTACTTGTTTTGAAGGAATAAATAGAATAAAACAGCTTACACAAATAGCAAAAGCAATCCCTAGGAAAAAGAAAATGGGAGACATCACCTTCCCCAACTTTAAATTGTTATATAAAGCAATAGACATTAAAACTGCATAGCTTTGGAATGAAGATAGACTCTATAGATTTGAGTATTTAGAGAATGTTTCCCAGACACACAATCAATTAATCTTTGAAAAAGGACAAGAAATACAAAGAATGATGAGTGCAGTTAGAGAAATAACTACATTGAAAACTATCATATCGCTTCTTGGCCTTTTGGCTAAGATCAAGTGTAGAAAACTATCATAACAATGTGAATGAATGAGGGAAGTAGAAAGCCTGTATAGAGTACAGGAGAGATTTGGGTGGGAGGAGGAAGATTTGGGACATTGGTGATGGGAATGTTGCACAGATGAAGGGAGAGGTGTTCTTTACATGACTAAAACCCAACTACAATCATATTTGTAATCAAGGTGCTTAAATAAAGATATTAATTTAAAAATGGAATACAAAGTGGAGAAAGGAAAGCCTCTTCAGCAAGTGGTGTTGGGAAAAATGGTCAACTACATGCAGAAAAAGTGAACTCAGACCTCTCTTTAACATCACGCTCAAAGGTCAAATTAAAATGGTTTAAAGACCTGGGGCCGGGCGGTGGCACTGAAGGTAAGGTGCCTGTGCTAACCTAGGACGGACCGCGGTTCGATCCCCCGGTTCCCCATATGGTCCCCTGTGCCTGCCAGGAGCGACTTCTGAGCGCATAGCCAGAAGTAACCCCTGAGCATCACTGGGTGTGGCCCAAAAACCAAAAAAAAAAACAAAAAACAAAAAACAAAAAAACAAAAACCAAAAAAAAAAAATGGTTTAAAGACCTGGATATCAGGCCTGAAACCAAAAGTTACATAGAGGGAAACATAAGTAAAACACTCCATGACATTGAAGACCAAAGGCATTTTTAGGGAGGAAACACCATTATTCAAGAAAGTAGAAGTAGAAATAAATGAATAGGATTACATTAAACTGAGAAGCCTTGGCAGTTCAAAGGAAACAGTGACTGGATACAAAGGCTACCCACAGAATGGGAGAAACTATTCATACATTGCCTAGCTGATAAAGGGTTAATATCTAAGGGGCTGGCAGAACTTAACAAGAAAAAAAACATCTAACCCCATGCAAAAATGGGAAGAAGAAATAAACAGACATTTTCTCAAAGAAGAAATACATCTGGCCAAAAGGCACATGAAAATAATGCCCCACGCCACTGATCATCAGGGAGATACAAGTCAAAACAATAATGAGGTATCATCTCACACCACAGAGAAAGGCACACATCACAAAAAATCAGAACAAGTAGAGTTGTCATAGATGCGTGGAGAAAGAGACTCTAATATACTGCTTGTGGAAATGCCTTTTTCAGTCTTTTCTTTGCCTTCCAGCCTTTCTGTAAAACAATACGGATATACCTCAAAAAACTAGAAATTGAACTTCCATATGATTACTAGGAGTAGTAATGCTACTCCTAGGGATATACTCTAGAAACACAAAAACACGATACAAAAATGCTCTCTGCATCACAGCACAATTTACAACAGCTATAATCTGGAAGCAACCTAGGTGCCTACAACAGATGAGTGGCTAAAGAACTTTGTTACCCGGACATAATGGAATACTATGCAGCATTAGAAAAATAAAGTCATGAAGTTTGCTTATACAATGATGGACATAGAGATTATTGTGCTGAATGAAATGAGTTGGAGTAAGAGGGATAAACATAAAATAATCTCATTTAATTGTGGGATATAAGAAAAGTAAAAGACACTGTGGTGATGATATCCAGAGACAATAGAGATGAGAGTTAGGAGGACCTGTCCATGGTAGAAAGTTTGCTGCAAAGAACGTAATTAGAGAAGGTTCTACTAGAAAGTGATAGCTGGAACTGATCTATCCAGACACATGCTGGGTGCTGAAAGGGGATAAAATGACATGCAAACCAGTGTCTAAAAAGAAGAGATAGAAGTAAAATGCCTGTTTCAGAAGCAAGTGGGTGAGAGTGGGTGGAAGGGAAGAGGGCATCAGAAAAGGTAAGCATAAAACTGAGGACATTTGTGGGGGGGAATTTTCAATGGTGAAGTTTGTTCTACATTGTACAACTATAATTCAATCATAACAGCTTTATCTGGGGGACTATTATGAAAAACCTGTAATCACATTGCTTAAATAAAAATAAGGTGAAAAAATAAAATAACGTAAAATTTAATTTCTTGTGAATAAAGGAGAAAGGTTTAGGAGATATCTATATGCCTATATCTCTACCTATGTCTATGTCTATATATCTCTACATATACATCTATATCTATATTCATGTATATATTTATCCATATCTATATAAAGTTTTCCATGACTAAAAAGCCAGATATTCATTTTTCTCTGCTACACATGGAACACTTTCCAGAACAGATCACATGCTATGATGCAAAACATACCACACAAAGTCAAGAGAATACAAATCATACCAACTGCCATCTCAGACAATGATGCACTGAATCATACCAACTAACATCTCAAACTGGTGCACATGACGCACTAAAAAAGCATCACAAACAGAAATAACGCAAACATGTAGAAACTAAATAGCTCATTACTAAATAGTCAGCTGGTGAGAGAGGAAATTAAAGAGTGAAACAAAAAATCTCCGGAAACAAATGAGGAGTGTATGAGCTAATAGCAGAATCTGTGGGACACAGCAAATGTAGAATGAAGAGAAAAGTCAGCTATATAAGCATTCATCAGAAAGGAAGAAAGGGCCAACATTAAGTACTTGACTGCACAACTTAAGAAACTGGAAAATGACCAACAAAAGGCCACAAAGCAGGCAGGAGGAAGGAAATAATAACATTTAATAAAATTTGAGGCCAAAATGAATAAAGTGGAATCCAGAAAAATAATTCAAAGATCAAAGAAACCAAGAGCACATTCTTTGAAAAATAAACAAAATCAATAAAGCACTAGCAAAAGTCACAAAGAGAGAGAAATCCAATAAACCAAAATAGAAATGAAAGGGGAGACATTGCAATAGAAACTCAAAGAATCATCAGAGATTACTTTAAAACTCTTTATGCCAAGAACTGAGAGAACATGGAATAAATGAATAAATACATATATTCCTATAACCTTTCAAGTATGAACCAAGATGACCTGGAATATCTGAAGAGATCTACCGTTATTGAGGAAATGAACATGGTAATTAAAAGTCTTCCCCTTAACAAAGGTCCAATCCCAGATGAATTCCTTCATGAATTTTTTTAAAACTTTTAAGTATGACCTACTGCCAAATAGTTTCTATGAAGCTAACATCAACTCAATACCATAAGCAGAAACACTTCAAAAAAATTACAGGTTAAAATTCTTGATGACCATAAGGTGTTTGCCTTGCACACAGCCAGCCTGGGATGGACCCACGTTCCATCCTTGGTATCCCATATGGTCTCCTGAACCTATCAGACTGATTTCTGAGCACAGAGCTGGAAGTAACCCCTGAGCACAGCCAGGTGTGCCACCCCCCCTCCAGAGTAAAAGAATAGAAAATGCCAAAGGTCTATGAGGTAGTAGAGTTTAGTAAGAAAAAATTACAATCCCATCAAAAATGGGGAAATGAACAGAAATTTCGTTAAAGAAGAAATACAGATCATCAAAAGGCATATGAAAATTGCTCTCTATCATTGATCATCAGGGAGATTCAACATCAAGCAGCAAGAAAATATCTTACACGACAGAGACTGAAACACAGCAAAAAGTACAAGAATAACTGGTGCTGATGCAAAATGGGAAGAAAAGGACTCTCATTCACTTCTGGTTGGAATGTTAACTGGTCCAGCCTTTTAGGAAAACAATATGGACATTCCTCAAAAAGCTAGAAATTGATTTTCCATTCAGCCCAGAAATACCCCTCCTAGGATTGTATACTCAGGGCCTCAAAACACAATGCAGAATATGCACCTGCACTCCTATGCTCATTGCAACACTATTCACAATAGCCAAAATCTGGAAACAAACCAAGAATAGATGAGTGGATAAGGAAGCCATGATACATCTACACAAAGGGATACTATGCAGCTGTTTGAGAAAATGAAGTCATAAAATTTGTTTATATGTAGATAGGCATGGAGAGTATCATGCTCACAGGAACAGGGCAGGGCAGAGAGAGACTTGAGGCCCCTTGCAGTAAGAGCCTGCTGGCCCTGAACAATCCTTTCCGGCTAGCTCTTCCATTCCCCTGTTCCCTACAACTCAGGCCAAGGTGAGAGTGTACTGGGGCCAGATGCTCCTACTCTGGGAGCAGGGGCTGTTGCTTGGGCTCAGTTTCCTCCTCTACACAGCGCAATGATGTGCATTCAAGCTGGTCAGCGGTTCACAGAAGACCTGGGAGAAGGGGCGTTTGTTGTGGTTGCACTGCATATCTAAAGTCAGGTCGTGCAGACAGATGTCTGAGTGGTCTCTGCTGACTAAATTGTCTCTACTGTTTGCTTTTAGCTTTTGGGCATCCCAACACCTACTCAGCCTGCATTCCTCCTGCCCTTTCTTCTTGCCTTTCTCTCTCCTTTCTTTTTCTTTCTTCATTCCTTTCTTTTTTCTTTCCAGTCTCTCTCCTTTCTTTTTTCTTTCTTCTTTCCTCCTTTTTCTCCTTTCTTTTTTCCTTTCAATCCTTTCTTTCTTTCTTTTTTCTTTCCTTCTCTCTTCTTCCTTTCTTTGTTTATTTTCTTTCTCTCCTCAGGAATCACTCCTGGCTGTGTTTGGGTGCAATATATAGTGCCAAAGAATGAACATGGGTTGGGCACTTGCAAATCAAAATGCCTTATGCATTATTCTATCTCTCCAGCCCTCACCACCTTCTTCTTTAAAAAAAATCTATCTTACATTAAATGCCCCAAATATACTGATGTTTACCAATATTTTTAGCTTCCCTTCCTCCCCTCAGCATGCCCTTGGCAGGTGTTGTAGTGTGGATAACTGCTTTCAGTGTTGCTGGCCATATGGTATAGTTAAATATAGCTATCACACCTCTATCCATTGATGTGCCCAATGCCTCTGATCCCAGCCCTGTTATAACCTATCTCTTCTTTACTCTCCTATCTTCATTTTTTTGCTCTTCCCAGTCTTTCTTATATCTATCTCTAGGATGAAGGCTAATCTAAATACACCCCCTTTGACACCTTGCATTCTCTTATCTAAGTATCATAAATAAGCAAGATCATTCACTGTTTATCCGTTTGTGACTAACTTCATTTAACATGATATCCTCTAATCCCATTCAAATTGCAGCTACTTGCATGACTCCATCTTTCCTTGCAGCTACATGGTGTTTCATTGTGTATATATGCTACACTTCCATTATACGCTCATCTTTCCTTGGACACCTGAGTTGTTTCCATATCCTGGCTATTGTGCTGAGTGCTGCAATAGAATATGTCCCTTTGTGTGCCTTCCTTGCCTCTCACATTGTTGATGCAAAGCAGATTATCTTCTCTGTCAGTGAGAACTCTGCTTTTCAATAGAAGAGTAAATACTGAGGCAGAGAAGTGATTGTCTAGTTGTGGGATCATTCAGTCATCAGCCAACAGATACCAGAAGGCAATGCTTCCTGGGAAATAAAGCTGTCTTATCCCTTCCTCACTGTACCACAGGTGACTTGGGTCTGTGACAGTCACTAGGTACCCAAAGCAATCAAGTAGGACAAATTGGTTTGCCTTTGGAATGTTTCCCTACCTTGACCAAGGAGCTTCTCATCAGACTCTGTTTACAATAACCCAATTACACAGATACCCCCAGCATCTCTTTTTTTTTTTAACAGAGGGAGATATTGAGACCAGGAGATTAAGAGGTAGAGGTGGAATTTGAATCCATGGAGTGAGCCTCCAGAAACTGAACTACTTATTCCCAGCTACCTTCCCCTCTGAGCCATATTTTAAAATTATTGCTTTGAGAAAACAGGTAGATGGCTCAAAGGGTTGTTGTGCAGGTTTTGCATGCTGTAGCCTTGGGTTGATCCCTGACACCTCATGGTACCCCCTGCCTCCCCAGCTGGCAGCACTACGAAGAGCAAGTTGGTGTGGTTCAAAATGCACAAACACAAAAGAATTTGTGTTTCCCTAGCATGCCCTACTATCTTTCGCTTCTGTAGAATATCCCAGCTAAAGACCACCTACAGCCTGTTTGCTTTCAGCAAGATTTATACATGGCTCCCCAGACCCATCTAGGGAGATTTGGAAAGTTGATTCTACGATTAGAAGCAAAAGAAGGGAGAACAGTATTCTTTGATCATGTCCTAACTATCTTAATCTAAACTAGCTAAACTCTTTATGTATCTGTGGGCCTTGGTGTATCTGAAAAAGCATACTTATTGTGGACTTAACTCAAGATATGTTTTTCAGGGAAAATAGAGATTATCAGGTATAAGACCTCTATTGCTTTCCATATCATACTCAGACATTCCAATTTCAGGGGCCTGTTTTTTGCCTTCTGTATTCTTCTTCATTCTGTCTATAATAATCTTTTATATCCAAAATATTCCCAGGATGATTCGCTTGATATTTTTAGATGTAAGAATAGATGCTCAGATCTTGGGAGGCCAAGAATATTTCTTCTTAGTTAAGCTAGTATTGTTAAGTTTTTCCCTTTGTTTGTAGCACTGGGTTATCCTAAATATCCATCATCAAGAAAAATGACTTATCTGCCAGAAATGGTCAGGAAATGAATTTACATGGTTTGTCTTTAGGTACCAGATTCTGGTAAAAAGGGTGCCAACCCTAGATTTCCTCCTTCGTGTGGGATGCAGAGCAACTATACCATTCCATTAGTCCTAAACTCTTTAATTAGTTCCCTTTTCTTCTAACACCTTTTAGAGGTGGTTTTTTTTTTATTTCCTCTTGCATTGTTTCCAGAGTGTATCTAGAGTTATTGTAGACAAACTGGAGTAGAGATGGAGACAAGAGTTTGTGCTATGTTTTTAAGGTGGATTTAGGTTCTGCACTCAAAGGTCACTCCTGGAAGTTATCAGGGATGCTGGGAACCTAACCACAATTGGCTGTGTGCAAGACAATCTCCTTATGTGCTGCCTTATAACTCTGGCCCCAAGTTTTGCTATCTTGTCTGGAGCAGAATGTCTTTCAAACATCTTTGCAAGAATAGAGATGAGTCCCTCTTGAGTAAACTTCATTGACCCAAATGGAGATACTTTTTATATAGAGCATCCAAATAAATAGATCTCAACACTGTGTAGCAGTCTAAGCTGGGGGATTGGAAGAAAACTTAATTGATTTATCATTCATTATGAACCAGATAGAGGCTGAGCTGCCTCTTTAAGTTGTAAGAGGAACATTTCAGAATAATACATGCATAGCCTGTAAAGCTGAATAAAAATTATGGGTTAACATAAAACACTCAAAAGAGAGAAAGCAAAATATAAACTTTCTTTTTTTTATACTTACTGAGAAACGTTTTCTAAAGTCAAAAATGGAGGCAGATAAGTATGCTAGTATTATGACTTATATCTCTGGGTACTTGTGAAGACAGACCAGATTGCTTTTCCCCCAGCTACTGTTATTTTCAGAACATCATACACTCATCTAACTCTTGAAAGAAAGGTCCAAAGAGCAGACAAAACTCATGGACAGAGTGTCTTTGCAGATGATTACAACTGGAACCTTTGGAGGAACCCTATGAACCATTCTCTCACCATATGACCTCATCATCTCAGATCCACAGATATTCATGAACCATGCTAAAGTGGTTCATAAGTGGCTGCACTGAAATTAGAAGTGAATTACAAACAGACACAGAGGAAAAACTTTAACACTTGGAAATTAAACAGCTCACTACTAAACAACCAGTGTGTCAGAGATGAAATTAAGTAAATAAAAATGTTCCTGAAATCAAATGAGAATAAAGACACAAATTATTATTATTAGAATTTGTGGGGCATAGCAAAAGTGGTACTATGAGGAAAATTTATAGCTGTGCAAACACTCATCAGGAAGGAAAAAAGGGGCCTACATAAAAACTTAATGACACAGCTTAGATGCAAAGAAAGCATTTGATACGACCCAATATCCATTCATGATAAAAACTCGCAACAAAATGGTAGTGGAATAAACTTTTCTTATTACAGTCAAGATCATTTACATAATCTTCTTGCAAATATTTTACACAATGGAGAAAAACTGAAAGCTTTTCCTCTAAAATATGGTACAAGACAAGGCTGACTCTTCTCATCACTCCTATTCAACATAATGCTGGAAGTACTTGTCATAGAAATTAGGCAAGAAAAAGATATCAAGGGTATCCAGATAGGAAAGGAAGAAGTCAAGCTGTCATTCTTTGCAGATGACATGATACTATATTTAGAAAACCCTAGTTATTCTACCAAAAACATTCTAGAATTACTTGATTCAGGTAGTAAAGTGGCAGGATACAAAATTAACATGCAAATATCAATGGCCTCCTTATACATAAATAATGATAGAAAAGGCATAGATATTAAAAAACAATACCATTCACAATAGTATCACAGAAACTCAAAGATCTTAAAGTCAACTTAACTAAAGAGGTGAAGGACCTATACAAAGAAAACTACAAAACACTACTTCAAATAATAAGAGGACACAAGGAAATGGAAACATATACCCTGTTTATGGATTGGGATGATTAACATCATTGTAGTGGCAATACTCCCCATAAATTTAAGTATTTATAAAGATAACCATGACATTTTTATTTATCAAAAAAGTGACTCAAACACTCTAGAAATTAATTTGGAACAATAAACACCCACAAAAATATAGAAAAAAAAAGATGGGAGGTATCGCTTTTCCCAATATTAAATTGTATTACAAAGCAATAGCCATTAAAACAGCATGGTATTATAGTAAGGACAGACCTTCAGATCAATTAAATAGACTTGAGTATTCAGAGAATAACCCCGGACACACAATGAATTAATCTTTGATAAATGGGGCAAGAAATGCAAAAAGGAGCTAGGAAAGTTTTCTCAATGAGTAGTGTTAAACAACTGCTCAGCCAACTGTAAAAAAAGCAAACTCAGACCTCTCTCTAACACCATGCACAAAGGTCAAATCAAAATGAATTAAAGACCATGCTATCATGCTTGAAACCATAAGATATATAGATGAAAAAAATAGGCAAAACACTCCATGATATTGAGACTAAAGGAATCTTCGAAGGAAGAAACACTACTGTCTAAGTGGAATATACTGTCTAAGTGGATATAAATAAATGGGAATATATTAAATGACAAGTTTCTACAATTCAAAGGAAACAGTAACTAGAAAACAAAGACTACCAATGGAATGGGAGAAAGTATTTTTCAAATACCCATTAGATAAGGGGTGAATATCTAAGATATACAAGTCACTGACAGAACTTAATAAGAGAAAATATATAACTCTATCAAGAAATGGGGAGAAGAAATGAACAGATATTTACTCAAAAAAAGAAATACAATTGGCAAAAGACACATGAAAAAAATACTTCACATCTCTAATCATCAGGAAGCTCCAAATAAAAACAACAATGAGGTATAATTTCATGTCATAGAACTGAAACATATCAGACACATATAAACAAAACAACAACAACCAAATAAAAATAACCAACATCAATTGCTGGAGTTAATAAGGGGGAAACTCACTACTGGTAGGAATGCCACCTCGTCCTATCTTTCTGAAAATAATATGGATATTCCTCAAAAAATCAGAAATTGAGCTCCCATATGATCTAGCAACATCACTCTTAGGGATACCCTAAGATGCCTTTCCATTTTTTGTGTATATTTTCCATTTTTTGTGTATATTTTTACTTCTTATAGTTATTTGCACTACATAGATATTTTACTTGGAGATAATTTGTAATAATTATGTTATTACTGACAAATATAATAAAAAATATGCCCTATCCTACATTAATTGCAATTCTATTTAGAATAGCCAGAATCTGGAAACAATCCAGGTGCCTGACAACAGTGAATAGTTAAACAAACTGTGGTACATCTATATACAATGGAATATTATGCAGCTGTTAGGAAAGAAAGAAGTAATGAAATTTCCCTCTTCATGCATAGACAAGGAGAGTCCTATGCTGAGTGAAATGAGTCAGAGGGAGAGATGTAGACATACAATAGTCTCCCTCATCTGTGGCATTTAAGAAAAATTAAAGGCAATGTGGTAATAATACCCAAAGATACGAATATGAGGGACTGAAGAACCAGACCATGATGTAGTTTAGCACAAATATTGGTGAGCTCAGTTAGAGAAAAAAACTATTCTAACAACTTCCATGACAATGATAGTAAGAGATAGAAATATAATGCCTGTCCCTAAGACAGGCAGTGGGTGGGGAAGGAGGGAAATGGGGGACATTGTGGTGGAAAGTTGCACTGATGAAGGAGGGTGCACATTTTATGACTGAAACCCAACTATGAAAATGTTTTTTTAGGCAACATATCTTTATTATAGCAAAGATATAGAAGTAATTTAAATGCCAAATGACAGATGAGTGGAAAAAAGAATATATGGTGTATATATACACATAATGAATTATTATTTTAGCATAAAAATAAATATTGCTTTTAGCCAAAATATGGATGGATTGGAGGGGTTATGTCAAGTGAAATAAGTTTAGAGGATAAAAATAAATATTACTTAATGTGACATATTCAGATGCAAAGTATGGGGACAAGTAAGACCCAATGGAAACAAATCTGTTGACTCATACAGAAGTATGGTTGTTAGATAGGAGTAGGCAGGTAAAGGAGGTTGATTTGGGAAGATGGTTCGATGGACTGTGGTAGAGAAATGCTTTAATTTTAATGGTAGTTATGATGTTACTATACAGTGACTTATACTTAGAAAAGGCTATTTTCTATATCCACCCAAACACATGGGATTACATAAATTAATATTTTATCAACTAAAAATTAGAAAAATATCTGTAGAATCGTTGAATCTATATATTGCTTTTGTGAGAATCTTACTGAGTTTATTCTTATATTCCACCAGCTTAGGATGCCTTTCCATTTTTTGTGTATATTTTTACTTCTTATAGTAATTTGCATTACATAGATATTTTACTTGGAGATAATTTGTAATAATTATGTTATTACTGACAAATGAAAATGTTTTTAGCCACGGTGCTTAAATAAAGGAATTATTGAAAGAAACAATTTCTTTCCATGTAGTTTCTTTCCTATAATTACAGTACCATTTAACTATACCAAGCAATATTAATTATTTATACCTGCCAAGGAGAAGGCTTGAGAGGTTGGGAAATCAATGACCAGGGTGGAGGGAATGTTACATTCATTGGTGCTGGAATATTGAATTTCTGAAATAACTATACTATTCTGCAAACCAGTATCTAAAATAAATAATTTTTTCAATTTTTTAGTTATATTTAATTTATTTTTTGAAAAGGAGACAGGGAACTGCTTTCTGAATTAGGAAGTATTGAAAAACAGCTGAGGAACTCCCACTTGGTACACAGGTGCCCAAGCTGATCCCTATACTATTTTAAATCAGTGATGCATGGTCAAGTGTTCCTTTTCTGCACCTGAAAAAATGACCTCAGAAGACTGACTCCATATTAGAAGTAACGTGGTTATTTTTAGCCTTAGGCACATTGCTGCCTCAGCCTAATTGTTAGATCCTTTCAGGAAATGGAGGAATTCCTCTGATTACCACCCACCATATTAGAGCCCTCAAGAGGGAACTCTGGTTCTTGGCACTTTATTTATATGGAGGCTGTCACCATGACCAAGGAGAGTACTTGATTTCTTCAATTGTGTGTAGTTATGCTTCTAGCCTGCAAACCATCTAACTGACAACTCATGCCAGTGAGCACCTATACCAAATTTTACTTCTTTCCCAGCTCTTGTAGCTCTGGGAATCATATAGTAAGCTAGCTCCACGGAGTCAGAATCAGGATTTTACTGCTTATAAATTATATCTTCAGGCAAAATACTCCTTGGACCCTTACTCTACAAATCTATATAAATTTAATGTATAACTTGTAGTTATTTCAGTAAAAGGCTCTAGGTAGAAATCTGTTATAGGGAGTGCTCAATAAATTCTACTCATACTAAAAATAATATTAATATTTATTGTTACTATTAGTATAGCTATTTTTTTATTTTAGGGGTCACACTCAGCAGCACTCAGGGGTTACTCCTGGCTCTACGCTCAGAAATCGTTCCTGGCAGATTAGGGGGACCTATGGGATTCTGGGATTCGAACCACCAGCCTTCTGCATGCAAGGCAAATGCTTTACCTCCAAGCTATCTCTTTGGGCCCCTAGTATAGCTATTTTAAGAGAAGTTAAGCTATTGTTATTTTGAGAGGGCCAAGAGCATTTATACATATTATTCCATCTGGTCTTAACAAGACTCTTTTAAAATAAAAGTTATTGTCCCCATTTAATAAATAAAAATAGCAATGTTCAGAAATCGTTGCATCACTTGAAAAGTCAGAGAATCATTGAGCAAGGGAACTCACATCTTTTGGTTACTGCAATAGCACTTGCATTGCAAGTTGCACAGGAAAAGGTACATGATCACAGGAATTTTTCTTAGCACATTCAATAAAGCTAACATTACACTAATACTCAAAGTAGATAGAATTTTCCAGCAAAGAGCATTTCAGACCAATCTTCCTGATGAACTTTAATGCAAAAATTCTTAATAAAATTTTAGCAAACCGAATACTACATATCAAAAAAATTATACACCCTGATCAACTGATCAAAGACTTGTAAGAATGTTCAACATATGCAAATCAATTAACATAATATACCTCATCAATAAAAAGAAAGATAAAAACCATAAGATCATAACAATCAATGCAGAGAAAGTTTTTGATAGGATATTACATCAGTTCATGATAAAAACTTGCATCAAAATAGAGGTGGAAGGGACTTACTTCAAAATAATAAGAGACATCTATATATATTAAAAAAAATTCTTAGAGGCCATAGCAATAGCATAGTGGGTAAGCCTTGATTGTTGTAGCTGACCCAAGTTCAATCTCTGACATCCCATATGGTTCCCTGAGCCTGCCAGGAGTATTTCTGAGCATGGGGCCAGCAATAACACCTGAATATTTATGGTATAGCCCAAATCCCCCCAAATAAAATCCAAACAATCAAACAAACAAAAAACTATACTTAATATCATTATTCTTAACAGTGAAAACCTGAAACTATTTCTTCTGAGATTAGGCACAAGGCAAGGATGTCCACTGTCTACATTTTCATTCAATATAGTATTAGTATATTACAGCAATCAGGCAATTAAATTAAAGGATCCAAATTGGAAAAAAGTATGCCAAATATACTATTATAAGGATAATATACATAGAAGATCCTAAAGAATCCACCATAAAAAGCCACTAGAAACAATAAATCGGTGCAACAAAGTAGCCAGCTACAAAGTCATATTCAAAAGTTAGTTGCATTTTTATTTACAAAAAAATCATCAAAAGATAAAGAAACTGGGGCCCGGGAGATAGCATGGAGGTAAGGCGTTTGCCTGTCATGCAAGAGGTCATCGATTCGAATCCCGGTGCCCCATATGGTCCCCCGTGCCCGCCAGGAGCAATTTCTGAGCATGGAGCCAGGAGTAACCCCTGAGCACTGCCGGGTGTGACCCAAAAGCCAAAAAAAAAAAAAAAAGATAAAGAAACCAAGGAGTCTATTCTATTTAAAATAAATTATCTCAAAATTTCAAGTATCTAGGAGTCAACTTAACAAAAGAAGTGAGAGATATATACTATGATAACTTTAAAAGACTTAAGAGATACAAGACCTTAGGAAATAAAAAATATATTCCATGCTTATGGATTGAAAGAATCAATATCGTTAATATGACTATCCTACCTAAGTTATTATATAGAATAAATGTACTCCCCATCCTAATTCAAATGAAATTCTCCAATGACACAGAAAAGTTAATGATAAAGTTTGTATGGAATCAGAAGAGAAAACAAATAGCCAAAGTCATATTATAAAGTAACAAATATGTGACATATTATTACCTAATTTGGAACTGTATAATGAAGTTATAGTGATTAATACTGTCTGGCAGTGCAATAAAGATAGAATCTCAATCACTCCACTTCATTTCACAGCAGTGCACAGCTTCTAGCCAATGAACCCCAGCACATCACATAGAAACACCAAACATGACAATGGGGAAGCAACACAGGCCAAAGGACTTATGCACACCATTATTTTGCTGTGATTAGTACAATAGCTAAGATATGGAGTTAGTCCAGGTGTTCAGTGATTATGAAGATGCGGTACGTAAACACAACATAATTCTATGCTATGCAGCTGCAAGGAACAATGAAATCAGGCAATTGGCTGCAACCTAGTTGGAAGTGGAAAATATGTTGACTGAAGTAAGCTAGAAGAAGAAAGATAAACACAGGATGGTCTCAATTATCTGTGGTATATAAAATTATTGTATTAGGAAATGTAGTGTAGTAAAGAGGAGATGCCTAGATTATCCTTGACTCCAGATACTAGGGAGAAGGGCAGAGAAGGAAAGAAATCAAGGAGGGATAGAAAAATATGAGAGGGGGGAATAGTGGGGGAACAGGCATCTGAGTATCAGTTGTACTGGGAATGTGGGAGATTGGTATTACATTCAAACACAGAGTCAGCAACACTGAAAACATAAGATCTAAGATGAAACCACTGAACTTTAATGTACCTGACAAGGTGGCAGGAAGGAGTAGGGGAGGTTGGTTGGGGGTGGGAGGGTGAGGGATGATGCAGTATGGGAGCACTGGTAATGGGAATTGACAATCAATAAAACCAGAAGTTAGTTCTTGAAAAAATAAACAAGACAGATAAACTTTTAGCTAGACTCAGGATAAAAAAAAAGCAGAAAGAAAATGTTCAGATAAACTGGATCAGAGATAAAAAGGGATAAATTACAATGTAACTTTTAGTAATTCAAAATATAATGAGAAGTTACTATGACCAACTTTATGATCTAGGTTCTGGAGAACCTGGAAAAAATGGATATTTGTTTTGTTTTTGTTTTATTTTGTTTTGATTTGGGGGGGCATACCTAGTGGCCCTCAGGGGTTAATGATTTTTATGTTGTTGATTTTTGCTCTTTTTTTTTTCTACTAATCCATTCTGTATCTTTTGGGTTTGTTCACTATTCCTTGTCCAAATTCTTGAAATGTGTGTCTAGGTTTTTTTACTGGGGCTTTTGCTTCTTTCTTAATGTAGGCTTACAATGCCCTGGTTTTCCCATAGATTTCCCATAGATTATTATATTTAATAGATTCTGATAGATTGTATCTTCACTGTCGTTAGTTTCAAGGAATCTATTAATTTTTCCTTGATTTCCTCTTTGATTCATTTGAAGTTTAGCAGTATTTTGTTCAATTTCTATTTGTCAAAAGTTTTCTTCATCTTTCCAGACCTAATTTTTACTTTTATAGCATTAAGGTCTGAAAAAGATACTTTGCACAATTTCTATATTTCTGAATTTATGTCTTTATTTTTTCCTTATTTTCTTACGCAATTTACCTGCTTAAGGTCAGTTTTTTTTATGAACAACACAGTTGGATTATTTTTTTCTTTTTAATCTATTTTGCCAATCTGCCTTTTAATTGATGAATTTAGTGCAATTATATTAATGACAATTCTTGAACTCCTATGGCTAAGTCTTGCCTTTCATCATTGTTTCTGTTTTTCATTCTTTATCTCCTCAGTTTCTGAGGGCTACTCATTAGCATTAAATCTTGATTTATTATTTTTGGCATTTCACTTTATACTGTTTTCTTAGTGATTATTATGCTGGTGGTGATTACTGTTCACTCTGCTACAGGACAACTTTTGGGAAGATTCTGGACCATAGAAAAAGGCACACAGAGTTTCCCTGATTCTGCGTATAGATCAGACTACTGCTGGGGTCTCTCTGTGTATAAGGATCCAGAAGGGTTGATCTTTACTACTGCTACAAGCAGATAATGAGATTGTCTCCAGGGACCTATTCTGTAAACTAGGGAATGGAACTTCTTGCTGAATTCTTTTTTCTCAGACTTTGGCCAAAGAGCAAAGGATATTCTTGGGATTGTTTTGCTTTGGTTGTGCATATCTTATGGTTGATTACAAGTTGCAGATTATTTTGTATCAGACTCAGGATATAGAAGAAATAGCAACAAACAAACAAACAACAATAACAAAAAAAAACCCACCAGGGAACTAAAGCAGTTGTTTTTATCCTTAGATCTTTTTTTTGGGGGGGGGGTTGGACCACACCGTTAATCCTAGCTGTGAGCTCAGAAACTGCTCTTGGCTTAGGGGACCATATGGGATGCTGGGGGATAGAACTGTGGTCTTTCTAGGTTAGGGCGTGCAAGGCAGATGCCCTACCACTTGCGCCACTGCTCCAGCCCTTTCTTCCTTAAATCTTAAGGTTCTGTTACAGTCTACCCCTAACTCCAACCTACCCTCTTTTTAGCCATTTAGTTAAAATTTCTTTCAGAATTCTTTTGTTGTTGTCTATTGAATCATTCCCAGGAAACTATTTTGTATTAATGAAATGGTATAGAGAGAATTAAATCTGTGGCACTGTTTTGGAATCAGAAGTCATGACAGCCCATCTCATTTTTAAATATTTCAGAACTCATGTCCTCTACTTTCTTGGAAGGATTTATTATGACTTCAAGGTCACATTTCTCCAAGTCTGCTCTGTCAGCAGGATATTGAATTGTTTTGTTTTTGAAAAAGCTACACAAGTTATCACATATTTATTGAACCAAAAATTAATCAATTATTTACATAGCAAGTATTTAAGTTGGCATTTCCCCCATTTTTCACTCAGAGTTTTGAATGAAGGATTTTCTTAGGGTGCTGAAAGGTTTTGACTCCATTTAACTAGTAATAGATTGTCATGAAGTTCTGTAGCTTACTGAATCACAAATATTTATAGCTGAACTAGTAAAAACTTCTCATATCTCTGCTTGAGCTTTTTTCTTCTTGAAGCTTTGCCTTACAATTTAGGATAGACTTCTGTCTTAGTGGCCTATGGAAAAATATAGTATTAAAATTTAGATTGCTTTAAATTTGCATAAAAAGTAGAACTCTTAGAAAGCCCTGTCCTTCCAGGGCATCATAAAGTTAATTCTCTGCTTTCTCTTAAATAAACAGTGTGTATGTAATCCTATTTGTTGATTATCTTTCACCTTAAAGATTTAACACATTATGTCACTATATAATGCCTTAATTACCCTTTCTCAAAACTTTGCAAACTCCTGTAAATTAATACATAAAATCTGGGGCCCGGGAGATAGCATGGAGGTAAGGCGTTTGCCTTTCATGCAAAAGGTCATCAGTTCGAATCCCGGTGCCCCATATGGTCTCCCATGCCTGCCAGGAGAAATTTCTGAGCATGGAGCCAGGAGTAACCCCTGAGCACTGCCAGGTGTGACCCCCCAAAAAAACACACACACAAAAAAATAATAATACATAAAATCTTAACGTCTAGGGAAAATGTGTCAATTTACATGATTTTAGTCTTTCATCATAACATGAATTCCTATTATGCAGCAAGGAGAAATTTCAAAATTTAGAGATAAATGATATATCCACATGTGAAGAAATACATTCCTAATTTTCAAAAGACCCAAAGAAATAATGTACAGGTGACAACTCAGCGTATTAAACTTGTTTTTTAAAAGAATCTGTTGAAGCATATATAATTAAAAAAATTTTTTTAAGTGGGCCAATTCAGGTGATTTTAATTTCCAACATAAATAGAGAACTCCAAATTTTCAATAACCTCAATGGGAAATATAAGAATATAGAGCTAAATGACTAGTACAGTGGGTTAAGGAGCTTGTTTAGCATGTGGTCACCAGAGTTCAATCCTCAGCACACTGTATGGCCTCCTGAGTCCTTACAGAAGTAATTACTCATCAAAAAGTCAGGAATAAGCCTTGAGCAATGTTTATAAAATCTGGTTTATAAACAGCTGACCAGGCATGACCCAAAATAAAAGACATTATTGTAATAATACCCAGAGATGGACCGGAAGGACCGGCTCATGATATGAATCTATAAAGCTCACTTCAAGTAGGGTTGAGTGCAGTTAAAGCACTAACAACTACTGTGACAATGTTAATGAGAGAGAGAGAAGTAGAATGCCTGTCCTGAATACAGGAAGGGGTGGTGGTGGAGGGAGATGGGGTGCATTGGTGGTGAGAATGTTGCACTGGCGAAAGGGGGGGTGTACTTTTTGTGACTAAAACCCAACAACAATCATGTTTGTATTCACGGTGTTTAAATAAAGATATATATATATATAAAAGAAAATATGATATAATAGTCTATACAAAAACTCTATTTCCTCCACCCTTCATATGAAGTGAGCAAAACAGAAGACATTCTATGTCTCCTACTACAAATGTACTTTTTTTTTTTTTTTTGGTTTTTTGGGTCACACCCGGCAGTGCTCAGGGGTTACTCCTGGCTCCATGCTCAGAAATTGCTCCTGGCAGGCACAGGGGACCATATGGGGCACCGGGATTCGAACCGATGACCTTTTGCATGAAAGGCAAACGCCTTACCTCCATGCTATCTCCCGGGCCCAAATGTACTTTTTTTTTGGCCACACTTGGTTCTGACTGAATTCAGGAATCACTCTGGTGGGCTCTAGGAATCATATAGGATACAGTGAATTAAACCCAGGTTGGCTGCAAATGCCCTATCTACTATACTATCATTCCATCCCCTAAAAAGCCACTCTTATAGTCCCTTTTCTCTGATAATGTAACTGAATATAATTAAAATATGAAAAAAATTACCAGTTTTGTCTACCTTCAACAAACCTAGTGCTAAAAATATAAAATCATATCAAATCTCTAACACGCAAAAAGATCCCACAACTTTTCCTTGTTTCTTTTATAAATAATCTCCTTTTAAAAAAGAAAGAAAATGCTAGATAGCTACTATATAAAGTTCCTGAACATACAGATGAATTTGATAAAATTTACAGACTCAGAAGATAGACAAAACAGTGAATTTCTCTTCTTTTCCCTCACCCTGCAAATAACCTCAGGTCACTGGGCTCAGTTCAGCTCAGCTTTCTACAGGGCACTGAGGGCAGTGAGGCAGGGGTGAGATTAAAAGGGAGAATGTCTTGAAGGGGAAGGGGGAAGTCGGGGCTCATCACTAGGTGAACTTAAGCCATAGTCAAGTAGAAAATGTTATATGCATGCCTGCACACACAAAATGTACAATGGAACTGAATTAAAAAAGCAAGCAAGGAAGGAAGGAATGAACGAATGAACCAAGGAAGAAAAGGAAGGAAGGAAAGAAGGAAGAAAAGAAGGAAAGAATCATAGAAGGAAGGAAGGAATCATGGAAGGAAGGAACCAAGCAAGGAAGGAAAGATGAAGGAAGAAAGGAAGGAAGGAAGGATAAAAGAAAAGGAAAATAACTCCTTCATCAGTTAAAAAGCAGTGCTATTTCCTAGTTTTATGTCAGTTCTAGCACTGGTTTGAATCACCTGCAGCAGTATTGGGTCCCTGCCCACACAGCAGGCAGACAGCTTTCAAGGCCAGCAATAGGCTTTTAATAAAACAGATGCTGTGCTATTACTAAACCCACTGAAGTCAATCTTGAGAATGGCCCTGTTCTTAGAACTCTCTTCCCCAGAGCTATAGTTCTCACTTCCTCTTTGTAAGACCACAATTGGACATTATAATTGGGAAGAGAAGCCTTACTGTGTGTTTGTTGTCACCCCTCGGTCTATGGAATGGTCTTCTTCAGTCAGTTCTCACCTTTGTGGTGTAATGGCTATTTTAAGCCTGCATTTTGGCTTTGATGAAGGCACTGGCTTTGCCTGTTTTGCAATAGTCAGCTGACTTTCCAGGAAGAAGGACTTCCCAGAGCAAGATTTAGTGACTCATGCTTCATCAAATTAGGAACTGAATTCTCATCTCAAGTGAGATTAGTTATAGCATTTGGGGGAAACTCAGCTAAACCATTTTATCTTCCCTTGGAATGGAATGGCATCTGTTTCTTTGGGACAGTGGTTTAAAAATTCTTTCAACTTAAATATAATCAATAGTCCATACTAATGACTGAGCTCTAGAGTGGCCTCTAAGTTCTGGATTTCTGGCACTAGCACCTTGGAAGCAAGAGGAAAGATAAAGGGGACATTCCTGAGTCTTACATTTTCCTTATTATTTAGGGAAACAATGGCCAGCATTGTCTTTCTGATAGCATTCCAAGAGTGTGAGCCTTCATCCTACCACTCACTGCAGATATCCTTTTTGGTTCAAGCTGTCTAGATTGCTACACCCTGTGCAGTAAAGAGTAAAACATGCAATTAGTACTACAATTGTGACAACCTCTTAGAATGTCATAGGACACTAAACCCCAAAGAAAAAGACAGGCTTATAGATAACATAGACCCCTCTTCCTCCAAATATAGCTTCCTGTAAGTTTTAGATAAACTGGTATGCATGGAACTCAGTTTCCTCATGTGTAAAATGTAGAACAGGTTGCTGGAGCAGTGAAAAGAGTGAACTTCACTACTATTACTTTTTCTTACCACATTTGTGCAGACATTGCAAATCTCTCACAGACCTTTTCACTACTGGAAACCAGCCAACCTCAACCAATTGGTCAGCAATGCCACTGTGAAAAATGCTGTGTGGGTGCCATATTTTCTTCCAAATGCAGACATCTCTGACTTGGAATCCAATAAACCCCTACTTGCTTGAAGTTCTGGAGCGGAAATAGAAGAAATTAGTGTTACAGGTGGTGTTTTCATTTATTTTTCTTTCATTGGAAGTTCCTATCTTTGGAAATGAAGGAAGGAGGGAGGAAGTATATGGAGAGCACATCTGGGCATGAAGATGGTGTCAGAGTGGAGAATTTTTTCTCCTGGACCATTGCCCAGATTCATCCCAGCACAGCAGGACCCTGACAGGAAGCAGAATGTACTAACCAAAATCTGCAAGAAACTTACTGCAGGATACTTGCCAGTGGGATCAGATGAGTTTAAACAGAAACTTCAGAGAGAGGAATAAAGGAAAACAGGCTCAAATAAATCTGTAACTCCAGAAAAGATTAACACAGCACAAGGTTATCAACTAGGGCTTTGGAAAGCAAAAGAAATACTATTGCTGACTCAAGCAGAAAGGTGGTGGTGGTGGGGTTTGGTGGGTGATTACTGGAAGCATTGGAGAAGCACCTGCAGTTAACAGGAAAGCAGGAGGAAGTGGTTCAGTGCAGAATAGGGGTAGAGATCCTCTGGTGCCTCTCTGGGGAATAACTCTGTCACTTACCTCAGAGCTCAGTACTGTACACCAGGGCAGGAAAGGGCAGTGTATGGGCAGCTCTGCAGACCCCTTCTGATTCCATACAAGAGGCCTTCAGGTCCCTTGAATGCATCAAGATCCACAATGCTTAAAGTCTGCTATAAAGGGGCAATGAGAAAGGGGAACTGTATATTGGGGAAAAACTGATAGGCATGTAGTAAAATGGTTGTCCCATCATATCATAAGTACAGCAAGTGGTCAGGTTCTCCTAAGACAAGCTTAAGAGTGTATTTCAGAGAAAATCCAATTCTTAAACCCTATTCCCATAGCCATAAAATACAATACCATATAGGCCCTTCAAACAAAGTTAAAGGTGACTCCAAGCTTAGTTACCAGGTATGGTAAAACCCATATGGGAACAGTAGGTGAAAGGGTAAAGACAGGGTCAATTAATTACCAACCAGGAGGATTAAACTGATGGAGCTCAGCAAGGAATCTAGAGGATGTCAAAGAGTCAAGTCCAGGAGAAGAGCAGAGAAAGACAATGAGAGGAAGGTCTCCTGTGGGTGGGACTTGGTCATCAGTTATGATGGTCATTATGGTAGAGTTGGTCTTGCTAGCAGGGCTGCATTTGAAATGCCAATCACAGGTCTTTGCAGAGCAGAGGACTCGGCGGCAGTCTGATTTAAATCCTTGGCAGGAAGGATTATGAGGTCCCCTCTTTAGAAAAGCAAATCTCCCAAATTGAGTTTGGTTCTCCCTTTTTCCAGGCAGGATGCCAGTTCCCAGGGCAAGAAGCCAAACTCAAACTCTGTGGTCAAGCTCCTCCATGTACCTCTGCCAAGCTGGAGGTGGAGGGTGCCAGGATCTGTGGCTGTCCCTGCCATCTTGCTTCCACAAGAGGAGTGGAAGAGTAAAGAAGTCATAGGAATAGTGGCTCCACAGTGGAACCAGTAGGGCATTCTAGTTCAATGGCAGTTATATCGGAACCCAGTGGTGTGGTGTCTACAGCTGAGGTAACCTCTAGACTTGGCTAATGGGTCTTTGAAGGAAATGATTGAAAGCAGAGATTCCTTTTTGCATTTAAATTCACTTGAGTTGAGTTTCTACCACTTAAACACTTAAAGACTTCCATCATAGTTATATCAGAATTATTGATAACTTTTATAATGATGTACTTGTTTCCTTAACTTACAACTCTGTTAAATAGATCTTGTTATTCCAAGTTTATGAGAAAAATAATCAATGCACAGAAGAATTGACAAAATTGCTGGTGTCCCTAAATGTTAACATAAAGTACCTGGGACTTCAATCTAAATGCACAGAGATCCCAAGAGAATAAAAGGCATTATGGAAAATATTATACTTCAATAATAGTGACTAATTCCATTGAGGGGCAAATGGAGAGAGCACATAAGCCAGACATTGTTGACTTTTGATCTTTACAAAGGTCTAGTCAAAGTTGGAATGGGGACACAGTGAAAGTAAATATGCATGCTCCATATGAGGTAACACTGGAAATAAGAGCATCCAGAATTAGCAGAGCTACTATTGGGGGTCATTGTTTCTTTTTTTTTATTTCATTTAAACACCTTGATTACATGCATGATTGTGTTTGGTTTTCAGTTATGTAAAGAACACCACCCATCACCAGTGCAACATTCCCAACACCAATGTCCCAAATCTTCCTCCTCCCCACCCAACCCCCATGTCAAATATTAGCTTAACTCAAAACTGAGAAGAGTAATAAATGCATTAATTAAGTCATGAATGAAGCAAACTCATTTCAACTGGATTTCATTTGAGGACAGAAAAAGAATGTCACCAATAAAGTGAAGTCAGACTATCTGTCAGTAGAAATTCTAAGTATCAAAAATAATCCAACAAAAGGCTAAAAACAACACAATAGGAAAACTTATCCATAAATTGATTTGGTTGGTGATGGTGGAAAGTATAAGGGAGAGAGAGACATTGTGATTTGGGGAGGGAGTGGATACATTGGTGATGTATGTGCTTTTGGAATTATGTGTATGGAAAACCACACAAAACTTCAATAAAAATTTAAAAATAATACATTTTAAAATGGGAAATATTTTAAATGCAACATAAACTAGAATTGGGGCATAACTGTTTTCTTAACTACTTGTATAAAAGTAAAATCTGGAGACTAACCTAAAAGTTCATCAATACTTGCAAAAAGAACCAAGGAAATGCAGTAACTTGGGGATCAGTTTAAAGACTAAAGACTGAGAATTCTAACACTGAGATTATAAATATAAATTATGCTACAATATGGAAAGATCTAGACCAATAATATCAGCTGTGAAATATCATGGTACACATGCCCATGAAGCAGAAAGCTGGCTATTTCAGAAGGAGAGGGTGGGCTAAGCCCTAGTCCTGCTTCCTCCTTCATGAACAAACATCGATTTACCAATGGCTTTGCCTCTTCAACCATGGACAATTTCTTTCTGAGATACCAGTCTGACCAAACTTCAGGTATGCCAGTTTGGGGGCTGGTAGAATCAGGGCTTTTTGGAGCAAATGAAGGCACTCTTTCTTTGTATCTTCATTTTTTAAATATATATTTTTTATTTAAACACCTTGATTACATTCATGATTGTGTTGTTTGGGTTTCAGTCATGTAAAAAAGACTACCCATCACCAGTGCAACATTCCCATCACCAATGTCCCAAATCTCCCTCCTCCCCACTCAACCCCCGCCTGTACTCTAGACAGGCTTTCTATTTCCTTCATACATATTCATTATTAAAATAGTTAAAAATGTAGTTATTTCTCTAACTAAACTCATCCCTGTTTGTGGTAAGTTTCATGAAGTGAGCTGTATCTTCCATCCCTTCTCTCTTTTTTGTCTGAAAATTATTATTGCAAGAATGTTATTCATTTTTCTTAAAAACCATAGATGAGTCAGACCATTCTGCATTTCTCTCTCTCTCTGACTTATTTCACTCAGTATACTAGATCCCATGTACATCCATGTATAGGAAAAATTCATGACTTCATCTCTCCTGACAGCTGCATAATATTCCATTGTTTATATGTACCACAGTTTCTTTAGCCATTCATCTGTTGAAGGGTATCTTGGTTGTTTCCAGAGTCTTGCTATGGTAAATAGCACTGCAATGAATGTAGGTGTAAGGAAGGGGTTTTTGTATTGCATATTTGTGTTCCTAGGGAATATTCCTAGGAGTGGTATAGCTGGATCGTATGGGAGCTTGATTTCCAGTTTCTGGAGGAATCTCCATATTGCTTTCCATAAAGGTTGGACTAGACGGCATTCCACCAGCAGTGGATAAGAGTTCCTTTCTCTCCACATCCCCACCAACACTACTTGTTCTCATTCTTTGTAATGTGTGCCAATCTCTGGGGTGTGAGGTGGTACCTCATAGTTGTTTTGATTTGCATCTCCCTGATGACTAGTGATGTGGAGCATTTTTTCATGTGTCTTTTGGCCATTTGTATTTCTTCTTTGTCAAAGTGTCTGTCCATTTCTTCTCCCCATTTTTTGATGGGATTAGATTTTTTTCTTGTAAAGTTCTGTCAATGCCTTGTATATTTTGGAGATGAGCTCCTTATCTGATGGGTATTGGGTGAATAGTTTCTCCCACTTTTTTTTTTTTTTCAGGAGGCCTGGCAACTGAGTACAGTCTCTAAAAGTCACAGTGTAGGTAATAATGCTCTGAATTTCTTGGCAACTTCATTTGTTTGATGCTGTCATTTCTATAGGAAAACACTGATTTAACAGAATGGACAGCAAATAACAAGAACTTACTAAACCGAAACCTTACTAAACCTAAACCTATGTTAATGACTTTATTGGAGCTACAATAACTTCCACAAATGTGTTTGCTGCTATGCTTTTTTCTTTATATTTTTAAAATACTTCCTTTCTTCTCTTCCTTTTTTTCTTTAGCTTTTCTTTGTATTGTTTCAGTAACTCTGCTCTCCTTTATCTGGTAACAAATGTATTATGATCAACTATGTTGACTATATGATGCATTTTCTTTAAATAAAGTATAAAAATTGCACTAGTCAAGAACAGAAGAGAATATGGATATTTTAGTTGACCCAGCAGTGGACAATAACAAATAAAAGCAAAAGTCAATGTAACTTTAGTTTTTCCATGAGAGTAAAATTTTCTCAAAGACTGTTATGCATAACCCCACAACAAATAAAATACATATATATGTATATACATACATATAGACATACATGGATAGGTAGTAGATAAACTGACAGGCAGACAGATAGCTAGCTAGCTAGACAGACATATAGAAGACAGACTGACAAACAGCTTTCTCAGTGTTACCTCACATAGGGCAGACTCTGCATCTTGGTGACACCCTGAAGCAAGGCAAATTAGTTCATGGGCCGGAGTGATGGCACAAGTGATAGGGCATTTGCCTTGCATGCACTAACCTAGGAAAGACCACGGTTTAATCCCCCTGGTGTCCCATATGGACCCTTAAACCAGAAGTGATTTCTGAGCATCACTGGGTGTGGCCCCCCATAAAAGCAAAAAAATATTAGTTCGAAAGTTGCTTCATAGTTTAGTGAAATTGATGAGATTTCTTAGCAGATTAACTCTGTAAAACCAGATTGAAAATAAGTGATATAGATCAGATATAATCTCTGGGTTGGAGATTGTGAGTAGATTGTCCAAGTGGTCCCATATATCTCTGGTCATTACTCACTATGATCCCAGAAGTAAATATTTGAGGCAGCAAATATGAATTAAGTATCTATTCCCAATCCCTAAATTAGGTAACTATAATATCAAATATGCAACTTGGGTTGGTATCTCCTTCCCTGTATTTATTGGGTAGGTCCTAATTGGCTTAATCCAATTTGCTTACTGCTTTACCCTTCAGGTTTGTAATCCCAGAAATCTTTCACTCAACTCCCTAGGAGACAGAAACATTCTCCCCTGCAGTAATCTGTAAGAGAAGCCTGCAAAGAGAGAGGAAGTTTACAACTGGGGCCTTTCACCTTATCCAGGCAAGAGTCCTGCTGTGCTTTCCTGCCTTCTAGCCAATTCATAATACTGTTTAAGCCCATTTCCAGTGTGGCTTTCATCCTTGGCACTGTACACTTCTGTGTGGTGTCAGGCTGAAGATAAGGCCCACATGCAATGGAGATTTGATTATGTCTTGACCCGGAGATTCCTCTGACAAGCAACATAAGGAAGACAAAATATTTATTTCCCTTATTATAAAGATAGTATTTCCAAGACATTATTCTAAAGAGATGGATTCTTAAAGAGAGATGGAGTTTATATCTCACTACCAATAATCTGAGTTGCTGCAGAGAAGCAAGTTGAGGGAGTGAATCATAAACTACTGCATCTCATCATTCCCAGGGGCTAAGCAGGTCTACCCTTAAGTTTTAGTGAGGAGACAGAAGAGAAAATATTGTATTGGAGTGCAATAATGCAAAGAAACAAATCAGTAAACTATATAAATAATAACACATGGGGCCAGAGTGATGGCACAGTATGCATGCGGCTGACCCAGGAAGGACTGTGGTTTGATTCCCCAGCATTCCATATGGTCTCCAAGCCAGGCGTGATTTCTGAACACATAGTCAGGAGTAACCCCTGAGCATCATCAGATGTGGCCCAAAATTAAAAAGAAAATAATAACACAAATTATGCATTTGATATAATTAATATTTGATTTTTTAAAAGATTGAATACATAATGTATGTTTTACCAAGCAATGTCCAGCATTTAGAAATAAACCATACACTTTTTATGATTTGATCATAAATGTTGGCAGATTTGTTTTCTACACTAGAGCAAGGGGAATGTTTTTGTTTCCCTGGGAAAATGTCTTTGTTTCCCTGGGGGAATTTGGGCAGCACCCTATAAGATTCCTTGGTTTACAGCCACAAGCTCCTTAGGTCCCAAGGTTATTGAGACACTGGGGCACAAATATGTCTACCCTTACTTAAAGGGTAATGATCAGCCAAGGGTTAAAAATTGGTGAATCATATTTCAGAGTAGGTCAAATCCTCTGGAATTTTGCTGAAAACACCGAAGGACAGAAGAAGCATACTTACAAAGTTTTCCCTAACAAGAAAATATGTCACAGAGTCTATTCCTTCTGTATTTATGCCTCTCCACCCTAATCTCATCCTCACCACCATAGACAGGCTGGAGCATTTGCTATTCTACCCTTGGAATAACACCACAGTTGAGTCATTTTCTTGTCATTAACCTTACCAAAGACCCAACATTCAACTAGATCTCATTGTCTAGAAATTAACCATATGGCAACAGCAGCTGCAGTGGAACATGGAAAACTTTAGTTCTTTTTTTTTTTTTTTTTTTGGTGGGGAGGGCTGTAATATTAGTTGACAGGGACTCTAGATGTTATACAAGGATAAAGGCACTTGTCTTGCAAGCAATAGAATTAGTTGTTCGAGCTCCAGGACTGCAAATGGTCCCTAGTACGACCAAAACACAGAGCTGGAAGTAGACCTGAGCACAACTGGGTATGGCTCAAACCCTTTGTTTTTTCTCTCTCCCCCATCCTCAATCCTTTCAAAGGACTATACCAGGCTGGTTTTCAAAAATAAAAAATAAAATAAAATAGTACAAAACCCTGGTTAAAATCAGAGTTCTGTTGCTGATTAAATAGGACAATAAAATAGGATATTTTATGAGATTCATTTATAAAGTATTACTCAAAAAATGTAAACTGAGTATTTAGAGACACATATACTAAAATCAAAACATTTCATTTTTTTCTGGATTTTTTTTATTCTTCCTTTTTAATCTAATTCTAGTCACTGTGGTTTACAATATTGCTGATGATAGGATTTCCAACACTGTCAATGGAAGGTTTGCACCAATATCAATTAAGGGTTTCTAACACTGCATGCCCCATCAGAGTGTCCTTTTCCCACTACCATTATCTCTAGGACCCTCTCTACACCTACCTTCCATCTTCCCATCATGGTAAGCACAATTTATAGATTCTGTTGTCTTGGGTAATTTGATATTTCCTCACTACACTCACATATTTTCTATATATGAGAGATCTTTCTGAGTCTGCCTATCTCTTTCTGGCTAACTTTATTCCACATGACATTCTTCAGTTCATTCCATGTAGTAGCAATTGAATGAATTCATTTGTACTTAGAGCTCGTAGTATCCTATTGTGCATATATATGTATAGAAACATATATATCATAGTTTCTTTATCCAGTCAACAGTTCTTGAATACACAGATTATTTACAGATTTGGGCCATTGTGGATAATGTTGCAATAAATATAGAAGTGCAAATGTCTTTCCTGAATAGATTTTTTTGATCCTTAGATAGAAGTGGAATCTCTGGGTCATATGAAAGCTCAATTATTACATTTTTGAGACATGTATATATTGTTTTCTAAATAATTGAATCAGCTGACATTCCCACCAGGAGAGGATATATTTTCCCCATCCATACCTACTCTGATTGTTTCTGCTGATATCTGTCAATCTCACAAATGTGAGGTGATATTTCATTGTTATTTTGATTTGCATTTAGCTGTTGATCAGCCTTGTCAAATAATTGGTGAGCAATTTTTTTGCAGTCTGTGGGGTATATCTTTTATTCTGGTTATCCTTTTGTTTTCAGCTTATTAATTAATGCAGTCCCATTTGTTTATATTTTCTTTCATTTCCTTAGCAAATGGCATTGATTCATTCAAGAGGCTTGTAAATTCAATGGTATTAGGGGTCAGTCAATGTTTCCTCATTATAGTATATTGACTCAAGTCTAATATCAATATCATAATTCATGCTTTTGTTAGTTGTCAAGGGTTATTCCTGGATCTGCACTCAGGGATCAGAGCACTGATGGGCTCTGGGGGTCATATGGAATACCAAGAATAGAACCTGAAATGGCTGCATGCAGAACATGTGCTTTACTGTTGTACTATCTCTCCAGCCCTCCATTCTGAACTGAGAATTTTTTGCATGGTGTAAGGTAGGATCTGAGTTTATTATTTTTTTTATGAATTTGTGTGACAGATTAGTTTTCTCAATAACATTGGTTGAAGATCTTTTCTTGATCCACTTACTATTGTTTGCTCCTTTGTTAAAGATAAACTATACATATCCCTGATGTATTTTTAAAGTGTATATATATATATATATATTAATTATACATATCTCTAGGCTCTCAATTCTTTACCATTTGTCTGAGATTCTGTGTTTATCCCAATAATTATTACCTCTTTGCATGAGAACTCAGACTGTATCAAGTGAGAAGAATTTTTTTTGGTTTTGTTTTGAGTCTTTCCAGCATTCCTGGAGGCCACCAGGACTATACCCAATAATGCTGAAGAAATTATGTGGTGCTGGGGCTCGAACCAAGGGTCCTGTGATGCCAGATGTATGCTCCGGCTCTTCCAAACCATCTCATTAGTTCCAACTAAGAACTGATAGCCCGAAAGGACTGGTTTCACTGAGCACTTCCTCCTCTGCAGTTTTAGATAGCAGATTTTATTCTCTGTGTTTCAACAGTATCTGATGGGTGCTCCAAGGGGCACCCAGAGTCTCATGAAGATGTCACTGGGACTCTTATTTGCTCTTTTTGTCTGCCTTGGCCTAACTGTTTTGAATTGTGCTGAGTCGAAACATAACTGAGGAGAACTAATATGCAACCTGGAACACTATGAATGAAATGTTTTTTCCATAGGACTCCTCAGAAGGTGTTTTCCATGCCTTCGTTAGAGGCTTGTGGAAGTGGTTTGATTCAGATCCTCACTGAGCAAGGGTAGAGCATCTGTGGGCCTGCAAGGACCAGGGAACAAGAGGTGAGAGGGGTCTGGTTAGGGGGTAGAGGGCAAGTCATGCGATTCATGGTGTATAAGTTTTCCCCCTTACTTTAAGAACAGAATCTTGCAAAGCCTAACTAACATACATTCTATAGATGAGCACGCAAACCCAAAGAGAGCAAATGATCCAGAACCTCTTATTTGGTGTCTCTGGCCCAGAGGCTAATCCAGAGGAAGACCTGGACTACCCCATCATTCACTGGATGCCTGCCACCAGGACTGGTGGGAACATCACAAGGAGGAACCTGGAAGATGAGGAGCCTCCTCAAATAGAAGGAAGCAGAGGGTTGACTAGACCAAGCACAGCAATGGCTCTCTCAGCGATTCTGCCATTCTGGAGGCACCCAGAGGGACCTTCCCCCAAAAGTACTTTCTAAGTCAGGATATGGGTCACAATATTTTGTATTTATATGGCATTTGCTATGATTTGGCTGCCTATTTTTTAACTCTGAGTCTTAGTTGCTTCTATATAATATAAATATATCTTATATAAATATAATATAAATTTCCATATAAATAAACAATAATTGTTTCTTTATTGAAAATCATTTTTGCTTAGGAAAAATTTTGCAAAGGTGCTCTACTTTCAGCTAGGGAGAGAAACCTGACCAGGGAAATGCCTGAACCAAAACCCACCTTCAAACACTGGTTCCCCTCTGTGAGGCCACTGATGGTAGTAGAGGTAGGCTTCAAATATAGAGAAAGGAAGCCAAGCAAACAGGAAAATTGCATTTCTCAATACATTTTCTCGGGGTTTTAACCACATGCTCTAGTGTTCTATGCCTTTGCCTTCTGTGTTGCTCAAGCTCATCTCTGTTCTTTAGTATGGAGAGGCCAATACAAGCAATACCTCTGGGATCAGGTCAGTATAGTATTTCAGATCTGTGGGGAAAAATAATAGGGCAGAGGCTGAAAAAGAAAGGTGAATCTGCCTTTTAGTTGTATGAGTTCAGCCCACATAGATGAGATACACAAATGCAAAATAGAAAACAATGACACTACTAAAAAAAGAAAACAATTATTTCCACTTATGATGGAGGAATGACTCATTAGCAACAACAAAACCAATAAAGACCATGACAGTGTGACAGTGACCACTTAAAGGTCTAGCTTTTTTTTATACCACTAAACTTACCAAAAACTTAAAAGGCAAATGTCAATCTGGGAAAACTATTTTTATTACTATAGCTAATATTCCTACTAGATGAAGACTTCTATAAATTAATAAAAGTACAACCAATCAAATAGAGCAAAAATAGAATAAATAAAGAAGAGTCAAAAAAAAAGAGGACAGTTTATAAGCTGCAGAATGGGACTATAAACAACCCTGAAGCGTTGGGCAGAGATCAGACACCAAAGTATTATTTTCCATCTTCCCTTTTCATTTGTTCATCCTTTGATCTCTCATCTTTGTCTGTTAAATATTTTTGTTTTTTGTTTTGGAGACACACCCCAAAACAGATTCTTGGCTCTGTGCACAGGAATCACTCCTGAATGGCTCAAGGGACCATATGGAATACTGCGGTTTGATTCTGGGTCAGCCATGTGCAAGGCAAATGCCCTGTCCACTGTGCTATCACTCTGGCCCCTGTATGTTAAATATCGTCTTCAAAATGATGCTTGGCAACAGGTATGCGTCCTATTTTATTTGCAAAATAGTATCCTTTTCAAAGCAGTGGCATATTGGCTATATTTTCAAAGCTACAAATGCTCAGCTTCTTTTCCCCGGTCATTGCATCCAAGAACCCACCTACCAAGCTAACTAAAAGTGTTCCAGCTACATGAACAAATAGAGATACATAGAGTGCATTATTTGTATTTATCAGACTGGATATAACACCCAAGTCCCTTTTGTCCTACAAAAGGTGAAACTGGCAGAGATGCTGCTTTGTAGCTAGTAATGTTAAGCTATAGTTGTGTTATAAAAAGCCTGGAGGAAACTCCTAGGAATATATTAATGAGAGTTTCTTCTCTACCAGGAAGAGGGAATCTTGGGGAGACAGGAAGATCCCTCTTCACTCACTGGTTTGGATCATGTACCTTATGTAGGAATTAACAGTTCAAAGCACGTTTTTTCTACATTTGTGATGGTTCTTGTGTTTCTTCTGGGGACCACAGTCAAATGATTATCCTTGATAGCCAAAGGATATCCTTTTCCAGTTTCTAACCTTATTATCAGTGAAGGAGCAGCTCCTGGGTAAGAAGTCCAGTTCTTCAGTTGGTTGCCACATGAGGGCATATTCAATGCTCTCCAAAAGCTTGAATCTTCCCTTTATAGCTAGCTCCCACTCACTGCTCTGCAATTTTTATCTAGTGGTGCATTCTTTTGTACATATGAAGTAAAAAAAAATTCTCAGCCTTTTGCAATAATTTTTTTTGGCGGGGGAGGAGGCAGAAAGCATATCTCCCTACTCAATTCACTAAAAATGTTGCAGTTGTCTGCAACCCTGGCTATTGGGAAGTGTTCTTTGATGGTACAAATGATCAGGACACATTCCCACCCCTGGTCTCCTCTTATTGCTTCTCCTTGATCTTTGAAAATATCTGTTCACACCACAATTTATCCTTCCAGCCTACCCAAATACAAACCAACAGGCCATACACTGGGCCCAGAAGGAGATGAGGAGTCTAGCATAGTGCTGGAGTTTCACTCTGTGGCACAACATGTGCCTCAACTTGGCCATGGGTCATAGTGTCACCACATTCTAGCTTCTGGCCTTGGACTCTGCTTTTGGAATAACCATTGTGGGGACAATTTCATGCCAAGTCCTGGTGGTTTGGGCTTGGCACTCTGCTCCCTGGCTCTTGGGACATGAGCTTAGAGGAGAGAACAGATTCATTTCTGATTCCACAGAGGGGCCTAGCCAAAGCAGGCTACAATTGTCACTCTGTGAAGAACTCAAAGGCCTGGTCAATGGCCTATACATGTTCAGAGTGAATGATCCAGTTTATAACACAGTGTGTCCCCTCTGGAAGATTTGCATCCCCTCTAGAACCTCCTTTGGCTATCAGGTAGGGCTGAGGTAAGACAGAGGCAGACATGAAACTTTCACAAAGTTCTGGTAAGAGACTTTTTTTGTTAACTCATCAAATGCTGAGAGAGGGACCTGTCAAGCTGCAAAAGTGCAGGTGAGTGTGGATTCATGCAAATGTATGCATGTAAATCAGAACTTATGTATATATGTCAATGTGGACTCATATGAGTGGGTGTAAGTGTGAATGTGGACTTACACAGGTTTTACATACGTGAGTGTGAACTCACTTGTGTGTGTATATGATGAATGTAGACTCATGCAAGTATGAGTGTGGACTCGAACAATTGTGTACGTGTGTGTATACATGAGTATAAGCATGCATATATACTTATATATGTATATGTATGTTTATATGATCTCATGTAACTTGTGAATTTGTGTGGACTTAGGGGAGTATGCTTAGGTGGATACATATGAGTGGGAACTCATGTGAGTATGCCTGGGTACATGTATGCGTGTTAATGCATATGAGTGTTTGGCTGCATATGTAAATTCACATGCTTGTGGGTACATATGTGAATATAAACTTATGATAATTATGGGAGGTTATGTGTGTGAGTGTGTGTGAATTCATGTGAGTATGTACATAGAGAAGTCTGTACTTGTGCAACTATGCTCACCAATGACACATGAATCCCCAAAAATACCACTGTCCCTATGTAGCTCTACAAATATGTTCCTAGAACCCTCTTCAAACCCACTTGCTTATTTGACACTTTATGCAAAGCAAGTCCTAGAGAAGTTGGCCACGTGCCCCTAAGATAGACGCATTTGGGCATCTGGAGTGGCAAATAGGGCTGTTTCCACAGGCAGAGACTCTGCTGGTGAGAAGGGCTTATGGCCTTGCAGTGGACACAGAAACAGGGTTTTTGACTGCACCATTGCTGGCTTTGACTTCTGAGGGCCCTTACTTGGGCCTATTTCCCTCAGACAGGATTTTGAGTGTCATTTTACTATGAGGTACAGGCACTGGTGCTTGGATTGTAGACAAGGTGCAGGACTTCCAAGGACTTCTAAGATGCAGGGATGAAAACAGAGACTTGGAGAGTAAGAAAAGGGGGAGGGGGCCCAAGAATATAGTGAGAGAGGCAGAGCCTGAAATATGTGGAGTTAGCAGGAAGTCTGTGGAACAGACTGTCCTGGAGCTTCTCTCAAGGCTGATGGAGGTACACAGGCCCTGTAGCACAGACTCCTCATTGTCGCACAAACCATGCTGGTCAGCCTCTGGGCATGGTCAGATGATAAGTGGGGTCTCCTCATGATGTTGTGGGGTTTGTAGGATCTGAAGCTGCTCTGCCTCTGGCCTGTTGGGTACATGGGAACTTGTCTTTCTCCAGGGGCCACTGTCTCCTACACAAGGCCCAAATTGGGCTCCAGGGTTCTGACCATCTTGCCCCACAAAGGAACTCTGGAGATATATTTGGAGGGAGAAGCACTTGGAGGCCACAGCCCAGGTTAATCTGTGTAAGACTTGAAAAGCTCAGACTTGAAAAGCTCAAATATCATCTCAGGGATTGGTTTCCAAAGTGCTTGTGTGGGCAGAGAGTATCAAAAATAGGCAGTAAGGGAGTCGCTGAGCCTGCTTGTCCTGGAGTGGGTGTGTGCCAGTGTGTGCTGGATGTCAATGAAGGGGGACTGGACAGAGCTCCAAGTCGTGCATGGAAAGTAAAAGTTCTGAACACTCAGCTTAAGCAATTGTTTTTCTCCTAGAGGCTAAAATCCATGGGCAGGGAGCCAACAGCCACATTAGGATAAGAAATGTAATCTGTTTATAATAAGTTTGCAAAATACATCTCATTGGCTCAGCGGGTATGCAGTGCCCCAGAGCCCACCGTGACGCAGGCCTGGTCTGGCATCCATGATGAGCAAGTCAGAAGGAACAGGCCAGAGTTTGTACAGTCTGGTCTTCCTACTCACCTTCTTTCTCAATCACTCAAGTCCCTTTGGGGAAGATATACTTCCTCTTTTACTGACCCCAGTGCTGCAGTAGGAGCAGACATGACATCATCTCTTCAGGTTGTAGGGCACCCTAAACACACTTGGGTCTCACTTACAAAGGAAGCATGGATGCCTGCAAATAGCTCCTTCCAGGTTTCATTTACCCCACATTAGAAAAGCAACCACCCACCAGCCCTGGGCAGCCCATCCTGGAAGGCACTGCTGTATTTTTGCTGCCTGAAGTTTTTAGATCTGCAGTGATTGCTACTGCTTAGAGCCATGGTGAGTGAAAATAGTAGCCAGCATTTGCTGGCTCTTTATAATAAGCCTGGATCTATCTAAACACTTACCAAGAACTTTATTGTCCCATCACCCACTTTTAAGGGAAATGCCATTCTTGGAGGGGTAGTATTCCATTTTTACTTCATCTTACAGATCTGGACATGAAAGTTAAGGGAACTTCAGTAACCTGCCCAAATTCCAGCCATTAATGAAGAAGTAGGGTTGGATGCCAGGTTTTTTGTTGCTGTTGTTGTGTTTGTATTTTTTTAAAGCAAGGTTGTGTGTGTGTGTGTGTGTGTATGTATGTATGTAAAGTAATGTCGTTTTTTTTGTTTTTTGGTTTGTTTTGGGTCACACCTGGCAGCCCTCAGGGGTTCTCCTGTCTCTAGGCTCAGAAATCACTCCTGGTAAGCTCAGGGGACCATATGGGATGCCGGGATTCAAACCACCATCCTTCTCATGCAAGGCAAATGCCTTGCCTCTATGTTATCTCTCCAGCCCTG
>PVKC010002481.1:0-43223 GCA_004027635.1 Crocidura indochinensis
AAGAAAGAAGAAAAAGACTTTCAAAGAGGCTTTTTCTCGTACTAAAATATTTGTAAGTAAAAATGGCAGATTGTATCTATATTTGGAAATAGATGTAGTTACCACACATGCTATTTTTTTGCCTCATTAATTCAGTCTGACATATTTTCTTTTGCTTGTTCTATTTAGGAAAAAACTAGGAAATTGTTCACTAAGGACTGAAATTGTGAGGACAACATTGATGCACAGAAACAAGGAAAACAGTTTAGCTATGATGCTTACATCCATCCTTTTCTATTGAGTAGTAGAATTTTATGATGGTACAAAATGTTTAGGCAGATATGCTTCATAATTTATCTATTTAAAAATTAATTAACTGTGACTCCAAATAAGTCTCATTTTGTTCCAGTCCAGAGAATATGTTGTTATTATTATTTAAAGAAACCCTGCTCTGTATTCCAGCAATGCTCAACCAGGAATATTTATTAGGAATAACTGCTAAATTCTCAAAAGTATAGATAGCTAAGTCAATTGTCAAATCTACATAAAATAGCGCAGTTTCCAACACCTTTGTCCTAATCAGATTGATAGTGATAATGTTGCATTGTTAATATAGTTTCTTTTCAAAATCATGCAGTACTAGGAGCATAAATAGAGTGAGTTTAAAAGAACCATGCAAATTTGGAATAAAGGTCAAGAATTACGGAAAAAGTTAAAATGTTCAGAACCATAAATTAAAAAATAATTCAGTCCAGAGAAAATAACCCGAGTCAGTGAGTGCTTATTTTGTTTGTAGGAGACCAGCATTAGATGTCTAGTTCCACAAAGCTCCCCAAACAACACTCAGAATACCATCAAAATAGTAAGCCAGAAATAACCCATTATTAATACTGGGTGCAGTCTTAAAGCCAATATAATAACTAAGTAAATAAAATATCATAGTTTCTTAAACATAATCTATTAATATGAATGTAAATCTGTGTTATGAAAAATCTTTTTGTAAAGACTGTATTTGATTTACAGGTCATAATTTGACCTATTATGTTCTACAGCAGTGGAAGCAAATGATAAGTAAACATAGAAGGGTCATAAAAGAGATTTTGGTACTACATTATCTTCTATTTTGTTTAATCTTAATCTTATAATAACTTTCTGACTGATATATTTATTCAGTTCCCTCTTCTATTTGTATTGGGTTTAACATTTTGGCAATATGCATAGATTCTTGATGAAAATATTCCCTATCCTGATCTCAGTTCATAACTTTAACAGGAAATTGACTTCATTTAAGTTTATTAAATTGACTGAAGACAAAATTTGACATAGTGACATTCCTTTCCCCAAATCATTTTTATCAGAGGATCTGAAAGATAGTACAGGAGCTAACGTACATGCATCTAACTTCAGTTTAAAACCCAAACGTTCATGTTCTCTCACAGCGTCACTGGGTACAGCCCTGGAAGACCACCAGGGTGCAAACAGCACCGAATCTTAGGGACCTTACATTATATCAGTAGTTTGCAGACAGGGGACACATATTTCTTGGTTATGCGGGACCATATGGGGAACCGGGGGATCGAACCGCGGTCCGTCCTAGGTTAGTGCAGGCAAGGCAGGCACCTTACCTGCAGCGCCACCACCTGGCCCCCGGATGTCCCCTGTTGTACACTACTTGACTCCTAGCTTAAAGTTCAATGAATGAAGTATTTAACTTTTATATATAAAAGGGATGGAGGAATATTTCTAAGAATGAAGAAAAACATATCTAGATTCAGTAACTTGGGGGAGATTAGAACAGAAGGTCCATATGAAACAGTAGTTTTAAAATGCAACTTTCATTGCTATGGCAGTTTCATGTAAACCTATATAGCTAGTTAATAAGAGATACATATAAAATGTTGAAATTTAGGTCCTTATCAAACTTTTCAGGAACTGAGAATAGACATGATAAGAGTCATGCTCAGTATGGGTAGCTGTGCTCAATAAACCATAAGAAGAGGGCCAGAGAGATAGCATAGAGGTAGATGTTTGCCTCGCAGGTGAAAGGACGGTGTTTTGAATCCCTGCATCCTATATGGTCTTCCTGAGGCTGCCATGAGCGATTTCTGAGTGTAGAGCCAGGAGTAACCCCTGAGTGCTCCTGGGTGTGACCCAAAAACCAAAAAAGAAAAAAAAAGAATCTACGAAGAAATTAAAAAAAAATGCTTGTGGACATTAAAGCAAAATAAAAAGAACTGTTTCTTATAAAAATCATAGTCTAAGATCAAATGCATTTATAACATTGGGCTAAGTACTAAAGCTAAAAATATTAATGATATATTAATTTACTTGTCAAAAGTCTTAAAAATGTAATTATTTGTTTAAACATGTTCAGAAGTTTAAAAATTTAGTATTATTTAATATAAAATGTCAAAGATTTGATTCCAAAAAAATGAAAAACAAAGGAGACTCAGCTATTCATTGAAAGTTTTCACTACTAATTATCTGCAAAGGAGAAAGTCAAGAAAAATGGGACTATACGGAAAAAAGGAGAGATGATAGAAGAAGTAAAAGGAGGGACTTGAAGACAGTAGAAAGGGCATTAAGAACTAACCATAAATGTAGAAATGGTGTTGGGGCTGAAGAAAGTTCTGGGTGATATGGGAAACAAATTATTAAAATTCCAAGTGTCACCAAACACAAGATTGAATATAAATGAACAGAAAACTAGTAAATTATAAAAACACTAAATTCCAAAAAGCAAACCTGAGATAAAAACAAAAATTGGAATGATGAAATGGAAGATAAAGTATAATGTATAATTATACATGATATTTAATATACATTTAGAATTCTAAAATACTAACAAGATAAAGGTATAATTTCAACCAATGTGCTGCAGCCATAATTAGGAACTTATTTTAGAAATTATGATGAAAAGCATTTCTTTCTCTTAAGGCACTATAATATACAATTTTTTCATAATAGAGATATTTCAGACATGAATATTCCAACATCAATCATACTTCTAATATCCTTCTTCTTCCACCAATGTCCCCAGGTTCCTCCCTATCCTTATCCTATACATTGGCGGACAAGTAATAAGTTTACTTCATATTACTTGATCCAACAAAACTTAAAATAATGACAAATGGAACTGTCAGAAATAAATCAATGAATATCTAATTTTGTTTATAGATTGCTAAGAAATTTTAACCATATAACAAATATTTTATATAATTATTGAAAACGAATATCCCTTAGCAAGCTACAAGTAAACATACCCTTTTTTTTTTTATTTTGAGTCATACCTGAGGGTACTCAAAGATACTGCTGGCTCTGCTCTCAGAAATCGCTCCTGCCAGACTTGGGAGCCACATGGGATGCTGGGATTCGAACCACCATCCATCCTGGGTCAGCTGCGTGCAAATGCCCTAGCACTGTGCTATCTCTCCGACCCCCAAACATACCTTTCTTAATCTCATAGAGGACAATCATATTCATCATGAGTGAGTGCCATATTCGGTGCCAATGTTGGGAAGTTTCTTCTGTCCTTTAGAGAAACTCTTTTAATTTTATTGAAAAACTGCTTTCAAGGCTACAAATTCCAAAAACTATTGCCTGTTTAGGAAACTCTGTATTATTCCTTCAAATCTGAATGATAATTTAGCTGGATAGTGTATTCTTTGTTGAGCTTTTGTTCAATATCCTTCCATCATGTTCTGGCTTGCAGAGTTTCATTTGATAGATCTGTTGTACACCTCACAGGCTTTCATTATTATGGAAGTTCCTTTTTTTGATCTTGATGATTTCTATCTATTTTGAATTTTGTCATTTTGAATATAATATATTCAACAATTTTTATTTTAGTTTATTTTCACTGGACACTTTAGGCCTTTTGAATATTGGTGTCTGTAATCTCCTCAACTTTGGAAAATATTATCAAAATTGTGTTGTTGTTGTTGTTGTTGTTGTTGTTATTGTAGACTACAATTAGCAATACCCAAGGGCTTACTTAGAATCTGCATTCAGCAATCACTTCTAGGAATTCTAGGGAACAATATGGGATACCAGGAGTGAGTTTTTGTTTGCCGCATGTAGGCAAGTGTCCCACTTCTTATTCTATCTCTCCAGCTCCTCTATGACTTTTTTTTTTATAAAAATATACTGTTTCTTCATTGCATTTACCTTTAGATTTTTCAAAAATCCTGATTATTCTTATGTTTTCCTTTTGAATTTATCACAAAGTTCTTTGGTATACTGCTCAATTATTTCGCCCTATTTTCCATCTTCTGCTGTCATAGTTATTTCCTCCTTATCATCTTGGAGCTCCTTGAACTTTTGCACAGCATTTGTTAGTGTGCTACTCAAAGCTAAAGGTTTACTAACTTTTTAAATAACACCTTCAATATTCTTCATTTCTATTTTTCATTTTAACTCTTGAAATTCTTGTCCTTGCTGACTACTTGTGCCTTCATTTCTTTAAGCTAGCTGAGCATCCCAATGACTAAAAATTTTATGTGAAGATTTATTAGTACTGTTTATCTTTCCATTAATGGTGTTTTATTCATGGAGCTTAGTGAGATTCTACTTGTTTCCCCTACTGATTTACTAGTGTTGCTGTACGAGGGGTGAGTGTTTGTAGTTAAACACCAGAATGATGCAAAAGGATTAGGCTGGGCATATACATTTTCTTCTCTGCCCATTGTAAATCTGCAACATAGTCAAAGGCTAAGATCTGAACCAGTAAGCACACACAAATATGCAGGGAAAAGGCATTTGTGTCACAAAACAGACAAAAACAAACCATAAAAAAGAGGCAGAGAGAGAGAGAGAGAGAGAGAGAGAGAGAGGATCATACCATAGGTCAATTGAATAGTTGAATAAAAAGCTTCGGTAAATTATTTATGTCATTTAAGTATGAAAAATAAACTGGATTAAAATATTCACAAGCAGAATAGCAGAATTCAGTAGGAGATTAAACTGGACTAAAATCTGCAACTCAATGGGAGAACATTCAGAACTATAAAGTCTGTGGCCTAAAAAAGAAAAAATTAAAGATGAGAAGCTAATTAAGCTTATGACAAATTAGCATGCCATAATGTTTGAAAGAGTATTTTGAAATGCTTTCTAGCTAACTAGATAGACACATCATTATCTTGGATTTACCAGAAAAAGAAAGAGAAAGGGGGTAGAGGAATAATTTGAAAAATATATAGTACTTTTCAAATTTAATAAAACATATGAATCTATAAATATAGAATTTTTAACTCACCTAAATAGAGTACATCTAAAAAAATGATTCAACAAAAACTCTGCATATAATCAAATAGCCAAACAAGGAATGTTAAAAATAATGAAAGTAACTAATTACATACATGGGATTATATATTTTATAAAAATATATATAAATATATATAGGTCAGAAATATGTGGGAATTTATTTAAGCTATTAATTTAAAATTCTAAGTAACAAAACAGTTTTTAAAAGTGAGGAATTAAAATTTTCAAGATAAAGTATTAAAGTTGAGAGTTCATTCAAGTAAATATAAAAATAATGAAGGGAATAAACATCTGTTTGAAATAAAAACTTACTAGCTTTTGAAAAACTGAAAAATTGCTATAACTTCATAAAAAATTAAATAGCAAATTTTTACTACAGTAAAAGAAAGGTCTCCAGTAAAAATCAGTTGACCTTGGAGTCGACTTAACTAGAGTTGAAAGACCTATACAAAAAAAAAAAAAAACTACAAAACACTGCTTAAAGAAATGAAAGAGGACACAAGAATATGGAGACTATATTCTGTTCATGGATTGAGAGGGTTAATATCATTTAAATGGCAATATTTCCCCAAATCTTGCACAGATGTAATGCAATCCCTATAAGGATACCCATTATAATTTCAAAGAAGTGGATCAAACACCTGAAATTCATTTGGAAGAACACATGTCTATGAATAGTTAAAGAAATTCTTGGTAAAAAGAAAATGGGAGGCACCACTTTCTCCAGTCTTAAGATGTAATATAAGGCAGCATGGTATGGAATAAAGACAGACCTCAGATCATTGGAACAGAATTGAAAATTCTGAGACTATCAGGTTAATTTTTGAAAAAGGGGCAAGAAATACAAAGTGAAGCAAGAAGAACCTATTCCACAAGTGACATTGGTATAACTAATCAACTACTTGCCAAAAAAAGTGAATTCAAATCTCTGTTTAATACCATGCATAGAGGTCAAATATTTTATTGCAGCACTACTTACATTAGGAAAAATAAATTCTTAAAATTTTTTTCTATACATGTCTGGACATGTAATCTGTTATGCTGAGTGAAGTCAGAGGGAGAGAGATAGACACAGAATAGTCTCACTCAACTGTAGGATTTAAAAAAATAAAAGACATTATTGTAAGAATACCCAGAGACAATAGATATGAGAGCTGTAAGGATCAGCCCATGATATAAAGCATATCACAAAGAGTGGTAGTGCAGTTAGAGAAATAACTACACTAATACCTATCATGACAATGGTGGTGTGTGAGAGAAATAGATTACCTGTCTCAAAAACAGGCAAGGGGTGGGGGAGGAAGGAGATGGAAGGTTGCACTGGTGAAGGGAGGTGTTCTTTTTTAGAACTGAAACCCAACATTACAAACATGTTTATAATTATGGTGCTTAAATACATATATCAAAAAAAGATATTGACATCAGACTTGAAACCATAAGTTATATAGAGAAATGTAGACCAAACACTCATGACATTGAAACTAATAGACATTTTCAAGGAGAAATAAACTACTGTCCAAGCAAGAGAAAGAAAGAACAAACAAATGAAACTGCATCAAATTGAGAAACTGTTGCACTTCAAAGTAACCAGTAACAAGGCTACAAAGGCTACAAACCCACTATTAATGGGGTTAATATCTATGATATATAATGTTGCTTATAGAACTTAAGAAAACTAAAGACATCTAAACTCATCCAAAAAATGGGAAGAAGAAATGAACAGACATTTCCTCAAAGAAGAAATACACATGGCCAAGAGGTACATGAAAAAAATGCTCCACATCACTGATCATCAGGGAGAAAAAATCAAAACAACAATGAGATATTATCTTGTCCCATAAAGACTGGCACATATCACAAAGAAGAAGAACAATCAGTGCAGGCATGAATGTGGGAAGAAAGGGACTTTCTTTCACTCCTGAGGAAACTGGGCACATTGATGGTGGGAAAAGTGCAATAGTGAAGAGTTATGTACTTCTTATGACTATAATTCAATTATGAACGATTTCTTAACCATAATGATCAAATAATGTAATTATTAAAAATAGTATTGGGCCAAATAATTTCACTAAATGAGCTCTATTAAACAGTTTTGGAAGAATTAATAAAAATCTCGAACTGTGGAGGGAATAAGGGAAGGAGAGAATGGTGTAGAGAGAGAGGAAGAGTAAGAGAGAGATTGAGAGATACCAGACAAAATTTAATTAAAGAAAATTATCAGCCCTACCAAAATATGATATAACCTTTACGGCACAACAATAGCAAAATGAACTAAACAGCATTTGGTAAGCGGGATATATTCCTGTGATACAAGGATGCTCCAACTTATGCCAATCACTAATTGTACCACACCACTTTAATAAAATAAATAAAGGATATGCTTATCTTTATTTATAAAATAAACATTTTGACAAAATTAGTATCTTTTCATGACTAAAACTCTCAACAAAGTGAGCAGAATCCTTCTTCAACATACTAAAAGGCTATATATGACAAGCTCTGTAATATATATATGTATACATATATATTTCACACAAGTGTTAAATGCTCAAAGCTTTCAATTAATGAGTAGATGAAGACATAATACAATGATGTTCACTCATACTATTTTTAATCAGAATATTAGAAGCTTTAGTCAAATTAATTTTGTAAAAAGTTTGTTGACTAAACAACGAACGAATAGTAATCAAAAGTAGCGTTTTTCATTACATATGAAAGATCTTAAAAATACTTAAGAATTTTACTAAAACTAAGGTTTAAGAAATGTATTAACTTAACTTGAATAATTAACATTAAATATCAATTGGGGTTTTTTGTTTCTTTTTTTTTTGGTGGGGGTCACACCCGTTTGATGCTCAGGGGTTACTCCTGGCTAAGCGCTCAGAAATTTCCCCTGGCTTGGGGGGACCATATGGGACACCAGGGGATCGAACCATGGTCCTTCCTTGGCTAGCACTTTAAAGCAGACACCTTACCTCTAGCGTCACCTCTCTGGCCTCATCAATTGATTTTCTACATACTACCATTCTAATGGAGAAATAATAAATTAATCCTGTTTACATCAGCATCAATGAGAATAAATCAGCAATAAATGTAACCAAGAAAAAATATTTGTTCAAAATATTTTTAAAAAAATATGAATTTAAACTGTACACAAAGTAATAGTCTAGTCCATGATCCTGGGTTAGAAAAATATATGCATAAAATATTCGTATTACCCAAATTAGATTAAAAATTAAATTGTATTTAAATTTCATAAACATTTATTTCAGTTTCATTACAATAAAGAATATGATAATATTCATTTAAATCAATAGTTATTCTTTTTTTTTTAAATATGGAATGCTTCACGAATTTGCGTGTCATTCCTATGCAGGGGCCATGCTAATCTTCTCTGTATCGTTCCAATTTTAGTATATGTGCTGCTGAAGCGAGCACATCAATAATTATTCTAGAGACAAAGGAATTTTTGAAAAAGATCAAATTTATAATTATATTACTTGTTGAGTTTATGTTACAAAACTACATCAGTCAAACTGTTATATTGTTTGAGTTCACAGGAAGATCTTGGACAGATATTTGCATATTCATTGCATTACTCTCAATAGCTAAAATGTGAAAGGAGCCTCTTTGCCAATTGATGAATAAAAGGACAGAATGCAAAATGAACTTAAATTGGAATATTATTCAATCTAAAAAGAAATGAAAATTTCAAGTGTGTGTCTTTGTGTTAATTAATGTAAATCAAAACAAAAGATACATAATATATTCAAGTTCAAAAATAGAAAAAAAGAATAATGGTTTTTAAGGGCTGGTTGCAAAAAATGATTAGTCATAGATAAATGAAAACATTTTCAGTTTGGAAGCTAAAAATACTTTAGAAATAGATAGAACACAGTAATGTAAATATACATAATACTAACCAAATGGACGCTTAGTTATTGGTAAAATGAAAATTCTGCTATGCGTCTTTACCACAATAAAAAGTAATTGTCAGTTTACTTTTAAAAAATAACTTATAACTGTGAAAGATTTTTAATCCACTGTGGTAAAAATAAAAATAAAAATTTCTCATAAAAATAACTTTCATGTTATCCAAACAAGACTAGTTATAATTTGAGAACTCATATTTCTTAAAAACAAATGTTAAAATCTTACTAAGATGATTTCCTTTCACTACTAGAAAACAGCTGCATTTTATTTTAGAGACTGCCTTGCAGTTAGGTTAGAGCATGATTGAATTCTGACAGATTGAAAGAGGGAGAAGTTGCCATATGGTTACACCCCAGGTTGTCTAATAAAATACAGTCAATTACAATTTCCTTTCTCCAACTCATTGTACTAAACACTTTTGTATTTTTAAGTTCTTTAGCTTTGATTCTATTGAGAATTCCAGATATGCATTAATATGGCAAAATAGTATAGTATTACTTTTCTTTATGATTTTGATTTTTATAATTTTAGTTTACTTTTCTTGCCTTATTTCATTGGCTAATTTCTTTTAAAAACCAAACATATACATCTGACTCTACATAGATACAATTTAACCTTACCTTAATGGAAACATGGAAGAGGCAATAATACAGTGTGATAAATCATATAATGTTTTCAAAAGACCATCTATTCTCCATATATTCAGTTTCCTTCCATGACCAAGGTATTTATGAGCGAAAATAATACTATAACTCTCTCAGAATCTTGAAGGCTTAATAGCATTCTGTTTTATCCAGAGTACCCCCTGGTTTTCAATGTTTCACTATTATTCATATATAAAATATTCTAGTTTTTCAAGTACCTTTATTATAACACAGGCATGGAGTAATATAACCAAATTTTACAAATTTCAATTCCATTACATTTTCAGTTCAAAATTTAAAATTTCATATAAACTTCAAATCTTTCTCTTAACTCAACTTAAATGAACCTTCAGGACATAGAAGGCTATGACTTTTTAAAATTAATTTATAGATGTTATCTATATTTTTCTAATATGTATATGATAATTTACTATTCATTTTTTCATTTTAAATTTAATAAAGGAATAGGTGATAATTAGGATTTACAAAATTTAATATGTTTATATATATATGTTTATATATCATTAATGCTTTCATATATAAAATTATTTTTTATCACTCACTGGGAAACTTTATATTTTTACTTCAAATGCTTTAACCTTTCCTTTTACGTGTCTTTACATTATGTATTATGAAATAGGGTGTCATCTTATATGACTGAAACCCAACCACAATCATGTTTGTAATCAAGGTGTTTAAATAAAAAATATTAAAAAAAAGAAGTATAGACATATTTGACATTCTCTTGAATTGGTAATAATTATCTTTGATCGATTGACTACTTATTGACTCTGTGGATTTTTAATGCCACTTATCTAGTATCAAATTTTTACATGCTTCTATCTATATACACTGAAATTGCTTTATTTAAACATTTTTAAACAATTTTTTATTTTTACATCACAATTATATTTATATCTTACTGTTAATACTTTTTTCATATTCTTTTTCCTAAGATGCTCTTCATCCTTTTGGAAATTTTATTACGGTTATAATTGATTACAAATTTAAAGTATATTGCTAATACCACTGGCTTCAACATCATCTGAAAATTTGTCAGCAGTCAAATATTACAGATGATTTTGATGGATGTTCAATTTTGAAAATCATTGTAATATATCTTTTAATTGCCAACTGAGTTTTGCCCCCTTGACCATGATCACATAGATATATTCTCCCTCTGTGAATACTGAGAGGAAGAATAGAGCTGACATGAAATCATACTGCAACTGCATTCTTGAAAGGGATCAGTTAATGCGAAGAATCGGTACGTTTTCTAATAATTAGGCCCCAAAATGTATTTCTAATAAATACAGTTTCTAAATTAGAAGTTTTCTTTTCAATCACAATAGAGCATAATATCTGTTATAGAGTTTTACATACCTGTGCTTTATTGAGTTAAGGAAGTAATATTATATTTTTAATTAAAATGCTAAAATAATCTTAAATATTAAAGTGATTTTCATCATTTTATAATAATTTATAGATTGTACATCTTTTGAAGTTTTTATAGAAAATAAATAATAGACACTTGAAAAATTGAGTCAAGGACTTCCCAAGTGGTTCTCAAGGAATCCAGGGGCCACACCCAGCTAGGTCAACTGGTCAGCTGGGACAACAATTCAGTTCTTGGCTATGAAGAAATGATCAAATTCTACAGGTTCTGTAGTGCAAGGGACCACATGATCAATCCTGCCAGTGCTTCAGGGGTCACCAAAACAATACTCAGTGGTTTCCAGTTTTACATTTGGAATGTTTAGGAAAATATATACATCAGGGGTCAACCTCGGGTGAGATACATGCAAATTAACTGCTGTACTCTCTCACTTGTCCTACAGATTAGATACTTTTAAAATACTGATCCATCTTGTATTCCTGAAAAATAGATATCTTTACAAATTTCTCATTGTATATTATTAACAAACTGGTTTTTAAATTATTATTGTAGATAACATGTTAGGATATTTCCCCAATATTATCAAGTAATAATCTTACCTTTTCTTATATTTCTTTTTGTTATTGAAGCCTTATTATTTTCATAGTAAAAACTAGAGGATTTCTACTATTTTCTGATTGTCTAACAAATATTTTGTCAATGTGATTGAAATCATGTGCTTTCCAAAATTTGGATGGTTCAACTGTTAAGTAATGAGAACTTACTTAATATATGGAAGAATTATAAAACAGTGATGCAGTTCACTTCTTTCTTTTTTTCTTGTCAAGCTCAGTAATGCTTAGCCCTGGTTCTGCATCAGGGATTATTCCTGCCAGTGCTTGGGAACCATATGAGATGCTGAAATCAAACCCAATTGGCAGTGTGCCGATCAAGAGCCTTATCCATTGTACTTTCTCTCTGGCCCAAGCAATTTATTTTATTCTTAATTTAATGATTTCATAGTCACTTACTCTTCAATAGATTTAGTGGTCCAAATTGAATATAGTATTAAATTTGCTGTCCGGAGTTTTCATCTCCTAGTTCTGATGCATGTAAAGTGTTGCCTTAGAACTCTTAGTGTACAGTTCTACCTAGACTTACTTTTGGCATTTTCCTGTATTTTAAAAAATAGTTTCTTTATTTAAGCATCACAAATATTTAAATAATATTAAATAGTATTTAATATTTAATTTAATCTTTATTTAAGCATTAAAAATATTTAAATAATATTAAATAATATTTACATTACAAATATGTTCATAGTTGGGTTTCAGTATAAAAGGTACAATGGTGAAGGGGGGCATATATTTAATTGTATTTGTGATAAAAAATAATCATGAACTTATTATGACTCACCTAAAGTTGACAAAATTTAGGGAATAAACTATGAATCCTCTTTGTTATCCACAAAGAAATTTCATTCTGTTCTTCTAATATATTTAAAATGTGATATTATACAAAATTTCAAGTAAAAAGTAAAATTTCCAGTGCATGAAATGTTTAAAATAGCCCAACTAATGGATAAATATACCTGAACAGAGGAGGAGTGGAAGCTTTGTATATATTTTCAGTTTTGATATAGTCTTGGCAGGAATATGAGAAATATCAGTTAGTCCCCTTTAAGATTCTTACATACAGTGTTCAGTGGACATTTTGCTTTTCAACATTATTTGAGAGTCCAACTTTCTATCTCTTGTGTCTTCATCCCTGTAATAGTGTCATTATTTGCCCTTAGGACAATCTTAGCTTCAGAATTAATTTTCTACTCACTGCTCACCATTTAGGTTTCAGTTCAAGGATTTTATTTTTTAATAACAGTAATTGGAAATTTTTCTTCCTAAGGCCTAGCAATACACTGCAAAATATATGTTTTATTAGGGATCCTGTTGTTTTCTTATCAGAAGAACTCTTCAAAGTGCTACATAAGCACATTAATGGAAGTGCAGGCTCTTTTTAATTTATCATTTGAAGAAATTGCTGTAAATATAGACTTCAATCTCCAAATAACATTTATGCTAATTGAACTTCACAAGCAGCATTGTTCTATATATTTTAATACATTTGAATACTAGTTATCCATAAAGTAAGTTATATCTATGAATGAAATATTTATTATTCGCATTAGCATTACTTTAAAATTTGTCTTCCAGTTTGACCTCTCTAATCACATAAAATTAGTCAATCAGTGATCTAATTAATTTTTCAGTAGAATATCTAACAACCATATAGTTTTAAATGAAGTTGAGAGAACTGGGATTCTTTTCTTTGTCACCTCAGTTGATGGCCAAAAACCTATATTTCCTCAAAATAAGACAAATCAATTGCTTTCCATTCCTTTTTTTTTCATGACCTCATATCCCCTGTCCATATATTTTATAGTTCACTCAGGACAAATTCCTTTTATTATTGGGGGCTTCAGGGGGAAATTAGTATTCTCAAGCAGTGTTGTGGAGATGGAGAGAGGCTAGTGCAGCAATACACAAAAAAACTAAGCTTTACTGGTATGATATTGCACTACTCAGGTTCAGCTGGATACAATAAGGTTATACCTAGTGGAACTCAAAATCAAATTTTGGTCATTCCACAAGCAATATATGTGGCCCTGATCCATGAGCTGCTCCCTGAATTTGTAGAAAAAAATCTCTTTAAATGATTCTTAAAAAATATTTTAGTGTTTACATGGTTCTTCATTTCTAGTGATAAAATTAGTCACCAATATTTCTCCTCTGGAATATAGCAGTAGATTATTTTTTGCTTGTTTGTTTTGTTGATTGGAGTTTGGGCCACACACAGTGGTGCTCAGGGGTTATTCTTGGCTTTGCACTCAGAAATCACTCCTTGGAGACTGGAGAGATCAGATGGGATGCCAGGGATAGAACCCTGGGTTGACCCTGTGTGAGGTGAATGCCCTACCAGCTGTGCTATCACTCCAGACCCTATAACAATATATTATTAATAAACCAAATGTCTTGGTTTGTTATTGAGGAAATTTATGCAATTGTCTCTGTAGGGAACTTGGAGAACTGAAGTCTTGCTTCCTCATTATTCACTAAATGATCTTGGAAACCAACCGATGCAGATGAGTTTGCATACTTTGACAGAAAAAGTGCTTCATGTGTCTTTGAAATAAAAAACTGGTGGGAAGAATTTCCCACAAGATTAAAGTGAAATGCAACTGATGGGAGAATCTGAAATTGAAATAGGATGGAAAACAGAAATGAAAAGTATTTGCTATACTTTGGGGGACTTTTTCATAATTGCCCAGCATTCTTTGTCTGTCTCAAATGAATGCATCACCTATCACTTTTCAAATTTCAAAAACAGAGTAGGAGAACATAACAGCAAAGTCTCAATAAATGGTAAAATATGATTAGTGACACGAAAGTAAACTATGTCAAGGAAACCATTTAGAGTATATAAAAAGTAAGTTGTGGAGAAAAATATGCCACTAACCCTGTCTACTTCTATATACCTTATCATAATAAAATATTATTGAATATTATGGTTGCCAAATCACAGAAGTTGTGCTTGCTAACACAAAAATTTTAAAGTAAATGTTACTGGCATGGAATCCAAAAATGGTGTTTCAAAATTTCATTCTACCATTACTTCCCTTTATATTAATTTGATAAACTTAAGTAATGATCCTTGTGTATATTAATTTGTAAAAACAATGGTATTTCTAATACATAACTGCCAACTTTGCTATCATTGAGAAACTACCTACTATTTTATGACAATGTAACAACCTCTTAAACTCTTCTTGTACCTCCAAATGCAGTTTACCTAGGTAAACTGTGTACATATTTGCATTTATTGAGAACTATTATATCTGGAAGATGAACAGAAAAAGAATATTAAACAAGAAAAAGCATTTTGATATTATAAATGTAAGCTGTTTACTTTTCAAACTTCATGACTCCTCACATTTTTGTCTTAATTTCTTCTAGGCTGAATATATGGTAATTAGTGGTCTAAATGTTCTAAGTATTTTTCTAATAACTAGGAAGGAAAATTGTCTTATAGTTTAAGGAAATTGTTGTGGAGTTTAATGCCTTGCAAGTTCTATTCCTTTTCTAACTTTCTAAGATTTATGGCACACATGAAATTAACTTGAAAAGTACAAGGATCTCCTAATACAGACTTTTCTCCCAGAGTTTGACCTTGACACTCAACTCCCCCTAATTAAATGTCTATTCTGAATAATGAGTATTCTAAAAACCAAGTCTCCTAAAGAATGGGACAGGAAGTTTGCATCATTCTTTTCTTTGTGTAGACCACCACCAATTTCAAGGTGACTTTTTCAGAGAAGCATACTTTATTTTATTAAACACATATTAGAAAAGACTGGTTCCCTTGTCTTTACTTGTTCTCAGAGGATAGCCAGGAAGCTTTTATTGTTCTTGGTTCTCTCATCCAGCATAGAAATTGCGCAGCTTAATCCTCTGCTGAGCTGCCTGCCCAGGGGCAAGACATGTTTTTTGGGGTGTGCTCATTTCTTTGTTATCCTAAAAGAGCAATAAGACTACTATCTGTGGAAGAGAACACTATTCTGTTAAAATATTGAAAATTAAACCTAAACCTGAATTTTCACATGAGTGTATAAAAAGGAAATGTGTGTGGATGGAGTAAAATGCTATCTTAACTATTAGACTCAATATAATGGTATCTACTATACCACCTGTGCTGGCATAACTGAAAAGACAGCAGTAAAAATCAAACTATCCTATAAGCTCAATTATATTCTAATGGGTATAACCTTTGAGCTTGAGCTAAAAGTAGTTTAACTCCTTTTTAAATCATATCATATCCTATCTCTCTAAAGCCTTCTTGGTTTCATATCTTCCTGGCCACTTATACCCCCACACCAATTTTCTAGCCTACTTTACATTCAATTTAGTTCCATTGTATTGACTGACCACTATTAATTTTTCCTGATATGTTCCTAAGCCCAATTTTCTAGCTTTTTCTTTTCAGCTTTATGAACCTACAGAATGCCCTTTCAATAATTTGTTTGCCAATAAAACAGTTTCTGTTATTGCTCACTTTTATTTTTGGAAAAACTATATTTGGGATTTAGAAAGTTGGGGAAGGGATACTATGTGCATAAGTACAGTCTATTCTAAAGTTTCAACATATAAAATTTTAAAAATAGCTCCCTGCCTGGATTCCTGCTTTGCTCCTTGCCTGGTTTCTTGTTTTTCTGCTTGAGGCAACCAGGAAGGTCCTGGCAGGCATAATCTCATCAGGACCCAGCACAAGCCAAGAAAGGCACCAGTGGACATAGTATATTCAGGGCTGTGCACAGAATAGGATGATTCTGCCCACAAAGGTGGAGTCTGATTTCTGCTATGCAATTGGGCACAAAAAAAAGACATAAAGGGCCACTGCTTTGCTCCCTACCTAGTTTCCCGCTTTGTTCCCTGCCTGGTTTCCTGCTTTTCTCCTTGTTTGGTTTCCTGCCTTTCTGCTTTTCTGCTCCCACAAACGGTGGAGCCAGAGGAACTAGAGCCATATCCTCTACCAGGAGTCCTCAAACTTTTTAAACAGGGGGGCAGTTCACTGTCCCTCAGATCATTGGAGGCCAGACTATAGTAAAAATAAAAAAGTATGAACAAATTCCTATGCACACTGCATATATCTAATTTTGAAGTGAAGAAACAAAATAGGAACAAATACAGTATGTGGCCTATGGGCCATAGTTTGAGGACCACTGCTAGCCCATGAGCACCACCACAACATGTAGTAAAATCCAAGCACCAAGAATGTTAATGAAGAAATAAAACAGGACAATATAATGCACAGAGGATGGATATGGCAGCTTTGATGACCACAAGAGTGCCCAAAATTAGCTAAACTCTCAGATATGGAGTTTAGAGTTGAAATATGGAGGATGTTCATAGAACTCAAGGAGAGCATAGATGGAGCTGAACAGACCACAAAGATAGAAGTCAAAAAACTTCAAACTAAATAACAGTAAGGAAAAATTCAGTTGATGAAATGAAAACCTCAATAGAAAGCCTCTCCAACCGATTAACAACAGCTGAGGACAGAATCAGTGAGTGGTAATGTGAGATGAAAAGCAACTCCATACAGCAGAGGAAATTAGAAAAGAAACTTAAAGCAAATAATCAGACAATAGAAAAAATACTCAAGGAATGTGAACAGATGAAAATAGAAGCCTTCTATAAATTCAACAGAAAAAAAAAAAAACATAAGAATCATTGGAGTCCCAGAGACAAAGGAAGAAGATCCCCAGGAAGAATTAACGGCCAAGGGCATTATTACAGAGAAAATCCCAGAGCTAGACAACAAGCAACAAAATCCAGAATGTCCAAAGAGTAAAGGCTAAGAGACCCAAAGAAAAGCATATCAAGACACATCCTAGTCACAATTATGAATACCACAGATAGGGATAGAATACTAAAAGCAGAAAGATAAAAAAGGTAAATTATAATACAGGGTGCCTCCCACCTTGAACATGTGTCATGTGAACCCAACTTAGACTCCATGTGATCAGACAACTACCATCCAATCACGAGTCCTAAAGCCCAGACATAGAACAGACACAGTTCTCTGCAACAGCACCAGGAGTCAAACTACCCTTAGGAAATTCCTAATACTGCTCTAGCACCAACTTGCTCCCTTTTTGATATGACATCCTGACAACGAGGAAATGGAAACAACTTTATCCAAGAGCAGGTTGTCCTATCTAATCACTTAACCATAAGATGAAATCAGAAGACACATCATCCTATGATCTATGCAAAAACCAAGATTTCTAATTATAGAAGATTGATTTTGACAAATATGACTGGGCAGAACTTATCCTGGGACCTATAAGAAAGACCCTAGCCTAGACTTCGGCCTAGGATTTGTACAATAACCAAGATCTCTAACACCAGAGATTGAGAAGAAATACACATTAAAAAACAATCGCATTTCTTTTGAGAATTATGTTTATGGGTGATTGTCTTCCCACTGTGACTTCACCTTGTCCTCTTTCTTTGTATCTTTGTCTTCATAAAATAAAAACAAATCCCATTCACATTAGTGTCAAACAAACTCAAATATCTTGGAGTCAACTTAACTAAAGAGGTGAAGGACCTCTACAAAAAAACCTACAAAAGCCTGCTTCAAGAAATAAAACAGGACATACAAAATGGAGACACATAACCTATTCATGAATTGGTAGAATTAATATCATGTAAATGGCAATATTCCTCAAAGCATTGCACAGATTTAATGCAATTCTTCTAAGAATTCTCATGACATTCTTCAAAAAAGTGGGCGTCACTCTCCTGAAATTCATTTGGAATGAAAAACACCTGCGAATAGCTAGAGTAACCCCTTGAGAATAGGAGTACGAGAGGCATCAAATTCCCCAACTTTAAAGTGTATTACAAAACTATAACCACTAAAAAGCATTGTAATGGAATAAAAGCAGACCCTCAGATCAGTGGGAGAGACTTGAGTATTCAGAGAATGTGCCCCAGATATACAATCAATTAATTTTTGATAAAGGGCCATAAAAATGCAAAATGGAGCAAGGAAAATCTCTTCAACAAGTGGTCTTGACACACATGGTCAGCCACTTGCAAAATAGTGAACTCAGATCTTCATCTAACACCATGTACAAAGGTCCAATAAAAAGACCTTGCTTTCAGACCCCAAACCCTAAGGTATACAGAAAAACAAGTAGGTAAAACACTACTGAGACTAAAAACATTGAGACTAAAGGTATCTTCAAGGAGTAAACCACACTCTCCAAACAAGTGGAAACAGAGATAAATAAATGGGACTATATTAAGCTGAGAAGCTTCTGCACCTCAAAGGAAATAGTGCCTAGGATAAAAAACCCACCCACAAAATGGGAGAAACTATTCACCAAATACCAATCAAACAAGGGGCTAATCTTTTCAGCAATCAGTGAGTTTGGAGTATAGGAAACTTCTCATAAAATGAATATTCTTATGTTTTAAATAATGCCTGTTTTAAAATCTCTCTGAAATATAAAAGGACTGGACATTAGTAAGTCTGACTTGCAGAATCATGCTGATAGCTAGAGGAAATGCTGATAGCTAATGTTCCCACCTCGCCCATTCCAATCTTATAAATAATAATTTTCTCTCTATGAGTCAAATGCAAACCACAAAGCAAAATCCTTTGGTTTCCTGACATTTCTGAGTTGAATGTTGTTGATCTGCTATTTTCAAGGGAGAAAGGAAAATTTTCTGCTAAATAATGTTTTATGTACTTAATATTGTCATTTTGTTTCCTGTTTCCTTACTCATTTAATAGGGAGGTGGAGGAATACACAGACTTGTCCAGTGGTTCCATGTTTTTTGTATTGCATATATAGTCTTGGTATCTGTAACTGAACAGACATAAATTATGCCTGTGCAACTTGTGTGTTTAGCTTAGTCTTACTGCAGGCATCAGCTGCTACATGCCTTCCCATGACAGATCCAAGCAATGGATGTTAGGTGACTTTTGCTTATCAGTCCAATCAGTAATATAGCAGCTACCAAGTAGCTTTTTAGTTGGCAAGTGTCATAGTGAAGAACTTAATCCATTTGCAGAAGAAATGGCTTTGAAATAAATCAATATATTCTCAAAAACCAAAATATTTGTTTCCATTAAAGTAACAATTAATAGCACTACACCTAGAGATATTTTAATGATTTTATAATCACTATGTGGTCATGCTAGCTAAGAATTTGCTTTTTCCTTGAGTATCAATTAGTTTGGCATTGAGAACAGTACTTTATATTTACCTGGATTTGAAAACTTTTTTTTTTTGCCACACCTAGTAACTTTCAGGGGTTACTCCTCGCTATGGCTCAGAAATCGCTCCAGGCTTGGGGGACCATATGGGATGGTATCAAACCGTAGTCCCTCCTTGGCTAGTGCTAGCAAAGCAGACACCTTACCTCTTGCACCACTGCTCCAGCCCCCCCTTGAAAACTTTTGATAAAAGTCTCTTAAATAGTAGAGAAACACATTCTGCAGAAACAATTTCCTAAAGCCAGTTACTCTGAAAGGCATCATTTTAAATTACGCACAACATACATGCACATACTGTATTTTTTCTCTATAATTCTATATTTTAGGTAATTACATGTATATTTTTTCACTTTAGAATAGAACTGAAAGATCCGATGCCTTGATTCAATTTGCCCCAGGAAATAAATTCATACATTGGCTCTGTAAAAGGGAGCTTGTTTTCTTTTATTGTTTAGTCTATAGAATTTTATGTTACTGAAATCATCTTTTTTTCATAACACCATTCTCTAGAATTCTAAAACTTTTGAAGGTAGCAACCTGACCAGGTCATTCATTTCCTCTTTTGTTGTGAGTGAACTTAAGGTAAAGAGAAGACAGAAACAAAAACTTTTCAGGCAAGGATTTAGATATCACTGAACTTTATATTGCAGACAAGTAGAGCCTCAAATGAGAAGAAAATACTTAGAATGTTATGCTGCACCATAATGCCTGACTGGCTTGTTTTTCTAACTCATCCAGCACTCTTTCCTAATTTTTGTTCTTTTTACCAGATATATGTGAATAAAATAGATTTATAATGATGAGTTCTGAGAAAGAAACAAATTGTTTAATGAGTATTTTCAGAAAAAAGAAAACAAAATGGCTATTTATCATATCTTACTACACATTTATATGCATTTATAAATATTCTAGCACATATTCCATTTACTTGGTCTGCCGAAAAAGTATATGCAGACCAAGATTCTTTGCTTAAATATAACCACACACTTGACTTACTCTTCTAGCAAATGGAGCTCTTAAGGTCTCCCAGGCTCTTTACATTATTTCTGATTTCAATATCTAGCTCTGCTTTTGCCTCCAGTGTCTAGGTATTTTCCCCATATAATTTATCTTTCTTGTCAGGACACATTTTTCTCTCAATGCTGAAATCAATGTATTTCCAAATTAATTTTAAGCAATCATTTTGGTTCCTCTAAAAGTTGGTACTTTATTACAAGGACTATAGGGTACCAATCTTAATGTAGTCATCTTCAAAATATCTAGCATGTAACAAAAATTTGGGTATAAATTTAACTTTTCTACACTGTGATAACCAGTTAATACACATTCAACAATTGTTTCATTGATTAATAAATAAATAATATCTATAAATATAATTTGGACAATTCCCCCAGAGAGCAAATCCTACATCTCTAACTTCTTTCTAGACCAGGGGTGGCGAACAAGCGGCTATGGAACCGCATGCGGCTCCTGGTCAAAATGAATGCTGCTCTTTGCCTTTTATCATTATTTTGTATACTGTGGCTCTTTGTCAAGTTTGTTCTGCTGCTTCTGAGGAGGGACCTCTGAGGAGAGATCTCCGAGCACACAGACTCGCCCCCAGGCTGTGTCCTCCCGTCTTCCATCCCTCGGAAATAATTGCACGGGTCATCTATCATCTAGCGGGGGACCCATGTGTCACATGTTGGGTCTCATCTGGCCATGAGTTCTTAGTGTGGAGGACACAGCACAACCTCACCATAACTGCAAGATTTTGACCCTCCCTCAAAATGGCAAAATGCAATATGTGTTTAATATATTATTGTTAAAATTAGATGCTTTTGTGTTTGTCTGTTTTGGCAGGTCACTGGGTAGTGTGGCTCTCTGACTCTCACAGTTTAAAATTTTGGCTCTTTGTGTCGAACTTGTTCGCCACCCCTGTTCTAGACCATAAATTACATGTTCCATATCTTGTTTCCTATAGCAAACTAAGAAGCAATATGGTTCTATGCCTAGGAAGACTCTACAAAACTTGCCTTGTTCCTTCTCAAATTGGTCTATCTCCAAACCAAAATATATGGTCCAGATTAACATAAATTCAATGTGCTAATTTTTTAATATTTCTATTTAAATGCTGATCCTTTATTCTCTCATTTACAGTCTTTCTTTTTCAAACCTGCTACTTAATCTTATTCTAATTCAGAAAAAAATGTCTCTTTCCTCTTCAATGCAGTGTCTTCTTTATTTTTGTCTTGGGTCATACCCAACTATGCTTAGGGCTTACTCTTGGCTCTGTGCTCAGGAATTACTCCTAGTGGGATGAGCAGATCATAATTGATGCCAGGTATTTAATCCTGATCTTACTGAGACATTAAATCAGAGCCAGGAAAAATGGCATAGATCAAGAAAGCTGGAAACAATGGTTGGTGGAGATATAGTGAAAAAGGAACTTTCACTGTTGGTGGGAATGCCATCTGGTTTAACCTTTATACATAGCTTTATGACGATTTCTTGTAAAAAAGAAAGACTAGAACACTCAATATGGGTTCAAATTTCTACTTTTTGGCATTAACCCCTAACTAGACTTCATTTGTAAGGTGGTCATTAGTATATATCCTACTCTCATTCCAATATCTATCCTGTGGGATTACATTTGATCAATTTTACCAAGGTATCACACTTCTTATTTGCAGCTCAGGAAATAGTCAATAAACTCCAAATTTCAGAGTAAAACATTTAAGACTCCTATACTTAGACACCAATCTACTTTTTCAAACACAACTTTTCTTCACAATATTTAGTAAGCAACTTGATTTACAGGTTTCCCTGAGAAGCATGATGCAGTCCCTTAGCAGTCCCAAGGCCCCTTTAAAAAGTTCAAAAGGCAGAAAAATAGATTCATAAGAAAAGAAAGAAATAGGTTCTAGGAAAGACATTAAGGAAAATGATGGCAAGAATGTAACTAGAAGGAATAAAGGTATAACAGACATGACAACAAAAGTCTTCTTTTCTAATAAATATTGTTTTTAGCCTTTGGGTTACAAAATTGGTCAGGGACAAATTTTCAGCACTTTTCATTTAGTTTTTGCCAGTGTTTTCAAATGGCATTTTTTTTCATTTAATATTTGCAGTTGTGTTCTCTGTATTTGAAAGAGCAAAGACATCATCAAAACATAAATGTAAGAGAGGAACAAATATGTCAACAACTTTCAGCCATGCCAGAAATCATTGGAATGATAGTAAGGTTTTCAAGTACAATCAATTTTGATGATTCATTTTTTTCTTTGCATCTGCTGTTTTCTTATATATTTTATACTCCAGTTCTCTCATGTTGATACCTGTATTTTTATCTCTAGGAATACTGGTATTTGAGAGAATTTGATTTTTTTTTCTAGTTGCTTTAACTCTTTTACAAGTATGTAACTTGAGATTTTTATTAGGATCCTCCTTTACTGTTATTCTGTAATTAAACTACAACATGATCTATAATATAATCTATTTATTCTCATGTTTTCAATGTATTACAATTGTATGAGAATTGCTAGGTAGGAGTTGACCATCTATTTTACACATCATTAAATTTTATAAATTCTTTGTACATGCACATTCACATACATGCTGATATATTTTTCTAAAGAGGATTTTATAACTTGAGTAGACAATCAAAGTAAGAGCAGTTTCCAAACATTCATGAATGATGGATCTCTATTGAAGTCCAATACTTTTTTATTTCAAAATACTCAGTTCACTATATTATGCTTGCATCTTTCTTCTATCAGCTCCAGGCCTTGACTTAGTACAACTATTGAAAAGAATGGATTTTTTTAAATTTCTATTTCAAAGTTCCACCCCAGTTCTAGTATTTTATAAATACTAATAACTCTGGGACAAAGGTTTATTGAATCAAGTGTTTTTAATTAAGATTGAAATTAAGAATTAAATAAAATTTAAACTAGTATTTTATCTAAAGCCAAAACCTCAAGACTTGTTTTACGATAACTTCCCTGTTTTCTTTAGGAAGTCATTAAATAATTTTAAGATATTTTTAAAATTCTAAAAAAGTCTATTTTCCAAAGTAATAGGCAATGACTAGGATTCATTTACTTTTATCTAGGCTAAGGAGTGATTTTGAATATTTAAATGCTCAGAAAATAACAGATTGCATCCATGTTGATGTGAAGATTTGCAGTAGATATTGCAGTATTACACATACACTAAATCACACGTACACATACTCACAACTCTCACATGAATATAGATCCTTCATTTCCTGTTATTAATAATACTAATTTTCTACATGATGATTGAGTTTAAGAGTGTAGACAGGGCCAGAGCAGCAGTGCAGTGGTAGAGCATTTGCCTTGGACGCAGCTGTCGTAGAATGGACTGCAGTTCGATCCCGGCGTCACATATGGTCCCCCAAGCCAGGAGCAATGTCTGAGCGCAGAGCCAGTAGTATCCCTGAGCGTCACCGGGTGTAGCCAAAAAACAAACAAACAAACAAACAAGAAAGAGTGTGCACAGAATGTAATTGGAGCAAAGCTGACTTTGTAAAAAAAAGTTCATGTTCTAGTCAGAGAAAAATTAATAATATGCTAAAACTTCTTATCATTTTAGAAGAAGTATTAATGCATGTGATACCATTACAACAGATAATCTTTATAAAAATCCCATGATTGATAATGATAAGGACATGGGAGACATTCATGTTCTACTCTTGGGAATACACTTTTGGAAGACAATATATATACAACCATTAACTAGTAACTATTCGAAAGCTAACACAGAACTTCTGTTACAAATGTATAAAAATTTAGTTACAAAATCCCCTTGCAGGGTAATTGGCCATATCAAGGTCGTAGAAACAAATTAATATCCAAACTATATGGTTAAATAATTCATAATGCTACAATAATTCATAAGGTGAAGACTACTATACAACCAACAAAAATGAAAAATTGAGGGCTGGAGCAGTGGCGCAAGCGGTAGGGCATCTTCCTTGCATGTGCTAGCCTTGGACAGACCATGGTTCGATCCCCAGTGTCCTATATGGTACCCCAAGCCAGGAGCAATTTCTCAGCGCATAGCCGGGAGTAACCCTCAAGTGTCTCAGGGTGTGGCCAAAAAGCAAACAAAAAAAGTGTTTATGTGTTAATGCACATATATAGCTAAGTAAAACTTAAGCAACAATAATATGGGGAGTAGCACTTTTGTTAAAGACTACAACTTAACTTTTATACTTGTAACTATGTGACTAATGCATTATAATTTTGCAATAAAGATAATCATACATTTTTTTTGTATTTTTCTAGATGCTAAAAATCAATGAAAGATATTTTCAAAAATTTTATTATAAATACCATATTTAGAAAACTGGATGGGGAATAGTTAAAATTAAAAATAAACCTGTTAAAATTCAGTGTGCTTTAATTAAAAATAAATAAAATATGTAGGGCACACACACACAAACACACACACAGATATATGCCAAGGTTTTGGGGCCACACCCAGTGATGCTTAGGAATTAGTCCTGGCTATACTCTCAAAAAATGCTCCTGGCTTAGGGAATCATATGGGACACCAAGGGATCAAATCGCGATCCATCCTATGCTAGCATGCACAAGGAAGATGCTTGCACCACTACTCCGGCCCTCTAAAATATGTCTTATTCCAACTCATAATTTTTTTTCATAATCATTGTCCAGGCAAATATGTGCAAGGCTGTGGTACTTACAGAAATCACCAGGGATTACAAATTAGGTTTTGTACTCACATTTTGAACACACCGTACTCTTCAAGGATTGTAATCTATTATTTTTGATATGTGCCTTAGTGCCATACTCACAAAGCACACAAGTTATGATTGTAATAGCAATGGAAAATTATATTTATATTATTAATCAAAGTGTTTGTTAGCGCTATGGTGCTGAGCTTCCTACATTCCAAATGACAAAGAACTGAAATTTTATTAGCTGGGGTTTTAAACTTTGTTCCTATTTTTTCTGTTTTGAAAGCATAATTAAATTAACAATAAAGAAAATCACCCATTAAAAATCACCCTTAAAGAAAATCACCCATTCATAATTATTTTCATGATTTGGATAGTTGTTCCAGAGCCACAACATGACTATATATATTTATTCTGTATACAATAAGAATGTAAATCTAATTTTTTCAGTTTTGGTAAAATTAAAATTTTATATGCATGTATGTGTAAAGGTACTATACTTACACATTTTGTCTGTAAATTCTGACATTTGGTATATATATATATACCAAATATATATATATATATACACATATGTATATATAGTCATGTTGTGGCTCTGGAATAACTATCCAAATATATATATATATTTATATATCAGTTTTGGTGAAATTAAAATTTCATATGCATGTATGTGTAAAGGTACTATACTTACACATTTTTTCTGTAAGTTCTGACATTTGTTTTATATATATATATATATATATATATATACATATATACATATATACATATATATAGAGAGAGTCATGTTGTGGCTCTGGAACAACTATCCAAAAAAATATATATATATTTCTTCAAAACTGGTTCATATATATATATATATATATATATATATATATATATATATATATATATATATATATATATATAGTCATGTTGTGGCTCTGGAACAACTATGCAAAATGTATATATATATTTCTTCAAAACTGGTTCATAATATTAGCCACTGTACTCATATTGCAAGCTACAGATATTTAGGAAATGTATGTTTCTTTCACACAAATAAAATATAGATATGTACTTTAATTGAAAACTCTGTTGACTATAATGTTAAATCGTGGCGCTTCTGTTAATTCAACCAAGGTCTCAAATACCAAATGTCAGAATTTACAGACAAAATGTGTAAGTATAGTAACTTTACACATACATGCATATAAAATTTTAATTTTACCAAAACTGAAAAAATTAGATTTACATTCTTATTGTATACAGAATAAATTTCTAACAAAAAAGAGTTCATTGCTGATGCAACATCACAGTTCAAAAATACCAAGATTAGACTCTGACTCCAATGCTTCTATGGCTTCCCTTCAAATCTACTGTATTTGTATTTGTATTTAATAAAAATGATATATTTACCTTTAATTTTTCCAGAATTTTCTTTTGGAATAATGAACTTACTTAGTTCCTGTCATCAATATTGTAATAAGTGAAAAGAGCTTCAAGAGTCCCAAGTGCAGTAAGCTAAAGTATACTTACATTAATGGATGCAAATCCATTAACCTTAGAATTTCCAGCCCTGGACTAGAGAGTACAATTTTTTTTTTTTTTTGGTTTTTGGGTCACACCCGGCAGTGCTCAGGGGTTTTTAAGTATTATTGTTGTTAAGAAACATCCACTGATACTACTAATCAAAATGCCAGTCAACTAAACTATTTGCTATAGAAATAGTTCAGAATCTGACTGAAGATTATCCTAATAAATATTTTTATCCAAATTAAAAAAATCCACCTCTTAAGAGTTGAGTTTAATACTTAAAAATTATGTACTGTTTTGTTTCCAAGACAACCTAAGCCAATGAGAATTGCATATGGAATTACACTATATATTTTTTTGTTGTTTTGTTTTTTGGGCCACACCCAGTGACGCTCAGGGATTACTCCTGGCTATGCGCTCAGAAGTCGCCCCTGGCCTGGGGGACCATATGGGGCATGGGGGATCGAACCGCGGTCCGTCCAAGGCTAGCGTGGTAAGGCAGGCACCTTACCTCCAGCGCCACCGCCCAGCCCAAAGAATTACACTATATTTTGAACCCTAGAAACAATTCACTTTAAATCTTGAAGACCAAATTGTGAAGTTATTTCCTTAATTCTTCCCAGTTAACTGGCAAAAATTCTTAGACACTCTGAATCTCAGTTCCTTATCTGTAAAATGGGAGGGATAAGGGATAGCACTGTACAAAATTGTACCTTTTAGTTCTTTCAAGCAACAAACTTGATTTATAAAATGAAAACTGATAAATCTGTCAATTGAGGGCATAGAGTCATATGTTCCTCACTAGCTGAACACCACTAGCTCATGACACAGAAAAATAATTCTACATCATGTAAGTATAATTGTGTATAAAAATGTAGAAATAATAGTGAGAGGATCTTTTTAAGTAGAGTGGGCTTTAATTTTTCTAAAAAGTTGTGGTCTTTAAACTTGAGAAAGATGTAGCATTTTATATAAGTATTCCACTTAAAAATGACTTATATCATCAAGAATTAAAAAAAAAAGCTGGAGAGATAGCATGGAGGTAGGGCATTTGCCTTGCATGCAGAAGGACAGTGATTTGAATCCCAGCATCCCATATGGCCTGCTAGGAACAATTTCTGAGCATAGAGCCAGGAGTATCCCCTGAGTGCTGCAGGGTGTGACACAAAAACCAAAAAGAGAAAAAAAAAAAAAAAAGAAAATGCCAAATCCAAATGGATTAAAGACCTTGAAATCAAACCTGAAACCATAAGGTATATAGAAAAACATGTAGGTAAACCACTCCACGACACTGAGACAAAAGGCATCTTTAAGGAGGAAACACCACTATCCAAATAATTGGATTAAAGTGGGATTACATTAAACTGAGAAGCTTCTGCACCTCAAAGGAAATGGTGACTAGGATATAAAGGACACCCACAGAATGGAAGAAATTATTTATCCAAAACCCATCAGATAAGGAGCTAACATCTAAGATATACAAGGTACTGACAAAACTTAAGAAAAAAATCTAAGCCCATAAAAAGTGGGGAGTAGAAATGAACAGACACTCAAAAAAGAAATATAGATGACCAAAAGGCACATGAAAAAATGCTTCACATCACTAATTATAGGGAGATGGAAACCAAAACAACAATGTGGTACCATCTCATGCCACAGAGACTGGTACACATCACAGAGAACAAGAACAATCAGTGCTGGTGGAGATGTGAAGAGAAAAGAATTCTCATTCACTGCTGGTTGGAATGCTGTCTAGTCCAGCCTTTCTGGAAAACAATATGAAAACTTTCTCCAAAAACTGAAAATTGAGTTCCTATATGATCCAGCTTTACTAGTCCTAGGGATATACCTTTGGAACACAAGCACAATATAAAAATGACCTCTGCACATCTAAGTTTATTGAAGCACTATTTACAATAGTCAGAATCTGGAAACAAGCCAGATACCTGACAATAGATGATTGACTAAATAAACTGTGGTACATATACACAATGGAATACTATGCAGCTGTCAGGAAAAATGAAGTAATGAATTTTTCTATACATGGATAAACATGAAAACTATTATGCTAAGTAAAATAAGTCAGAGGAGAGACACACAATATAGTCTCACTCTTCTGTGAAATTAAAAAAAGACAGTATGTTATTAATACCAGAGATGATAGAGATGAGGGCTCTGGAAGGATCAGCCCATGATATGAAACCTACTACAAAGATTGTTGAGTGCAGTTAGAGAAATTACTATACCAATAACTATCAATGACAATGGTAGTGAGTGAAAGAAATAGAATGCATGTCGAAAAATAGGTAGAGTTTAGGGAAGGAGGGAGATGAAGGGAAATAGTGGCAGGAAGGTTGCAATGATGAAGGGGTGTGTTCTCTTTATGACTGAAACCCAACTACAAACATGTTGTAACCATGCTGCTTAAATAAAGATATCATAAAAAAATTAAATGTTGAAAGAAAATTTTAATATGCCTAAAAATGTATATAATTAATTATCCTAAAATGGGAATATAGACTTTATTCTAAATTACTATATTAAACTATAATATTAAGTGTCTTTATTAATAATATATTGAAATACAATTTGTATAGATGCAATAAAAATCACCTGAGTAGACAGAGCATTCAATAAGTGAAAGATTAATCATCAAAAGGCATATTTTTATTAGAAATTAGCAATGAACAGAACAGGACAGCCATTTAACAGAACATATAAACAGGAAAGTCATAAGCATCATGAGTGAATACCATATAAGTGCTGATATACTTGTCATCATGCTTTTTAAAGAAGCTCCTTTTATGCTTTAAAGGCTACAAGATCCCTAAGTTGTTGCCTTTTTCTAAGGCCCTTGTTGTGCCTTCAAATTTAAATGACAATCCAGTCGGTATAGGATTTTTGGTGACATATTAATTTTACTAAGTTTTTTGTCTGTTTTGATTTTTACTATATCACTGTTTCTTGTGGTTTAGAGTCACATTTGATAGAGCTGCTTTCATCTGCATAAATATTACATTTTTGTCTTGTTGATTTCAATATTCTTTCCTATCTCTGGCTTTTGTCATTCTGATTAAAGTGCATCTTGGCATTTTTCTATTTGGGTTCTATTTTCCTAGAACCCATATGATATATTGGAAACTGGTTCCTGTACTCCTCTAACTAGTGCTTGCTGCTTCATTGAATTTCCTTTCTGTTCGTCTCGGACTTCGATGAGTTTTATATTGTTCCTCTTAACTTCAGTCCAGAGTTCTCTGAAGTTCTATTCATATCCTTTCTAAATATTTATATTTCCTGTTTTCTAACTAAAGGTTTTCTACATCTTACCTTGGAGTGCCTTGATGTTTTCCTTAACTACTGCATAACTGTTTTCCTTAACTGTTCTGCTGCTCACAAAGGAAATTACTTTTAATGTGATCTAGTTTTAAACTTTAGCTAAAATATTCAGCCAATCAGATGAGATCGGGCACGTTCAGGGTGGTATGGACATAATAACACCCAAAAACAAAAGAGATGAGGGATGGCTGGAAGTATCAATTCACGAAATTAAGTGTACAAAGAGTTGTAAGTGAAGTTAAAGAAATAACTACACTAAAAACTATCATGACAATGGTAGTGACTGAGAGAAATAAAGTCTGTCTGGAGTACAGGCTGGAAGGGGGAGTTAGGAGGCATTGGTTATGGGAATGTTGCACTGGTGAAGGGGGCTGTTCTATTTTGTAACTGAAACCCAACTACAAATATGTTTTTAAGCATGGTGCTTAAATAAATAAAGGTAGTATTTAGAAATTCAGCCAATCAAGCCAATTTTTCACTAAGATGTTATCAAGATATTTTTCTAAATTTATTAAAAGAGCCATTAGAAGAAAAATTGGCCCCAAGATACAGGGACATTTTTCTGTGTATTATGGAAACTACAATTTCCATGCTACACAGAATATATGCTATGTTTGCAATATTCTTTTATCTATCTTGGATTTATTTAAAAAGTAAGCAAAATGCTTTACCATCTATATTTAGTGATGTGCTTATACAATTAGAGGCTTTTATGAATCATTTTCATTATGCATTTAAGCACTTTATAAAAGTTATGTTTCCTATGTATTTACCCTCTTTTGCTATTGTAAACCTTTAACTACAAATATAGGGAGAACAAAGAAACAAAAAAATGTGCGTATTCTAGATGCTTCTTACCAGCGCCTTTTCAATTATGCATGAATTAACAGAAATGAATTTGCAGCGTTTTATTTCTTGGTGTAATGGAGCTCAAGTTTTTCATAAAGTGTAACCATACAGCAAATTCTGAGCTCATTTTAGAATAATTAGCACATCGATGTTACTTGTGCAGTTAAAAGAAAAATGTTAAAAATTTTTCCCATTGTAAGCATTTTTTGAAGGCTCACTCTGTTCTCTAAAATGAGCAATCTTTCACTCGGAGGAAAGTTGGAAAGCTCCATCTTTCCTGCATTTCATCTTCTTCCTCTTATACTTCAATTAAAATACTAGTGCTTATTCAGAGAAGTCTTAATTACAGGCCTGAAGCAAGTAAAAGAGACTCTGTAGATTAAGCAGGTAATTTTTTAAAATGATGCATTTACCTCAAGTTACTCCAGCTAAGTCATTTGAATAATTAAGACTGAACCAGGGAGACATAAAATTCGTACATTAAAAAGATCTTTTAACATTTTCACCAAAATCTGACATTTTCATATCTCTTCCCCATGCCAACATTCCATTAAAAGAAAGTCACTCTCTTGAGGGAGAAAGGGAACAAACATTTACAAAGTCTCTACTATATGTCAGATACTACAGTGGAAGTTATGCTCTGTGTTTTTAAAATGCACTCACAATTCTGAGGTTAGGCAAGTAATATTGTAGTTTTCTGTGCTGGATGACTCAAGACTGTTAAATAAGTTTCCACAAATCACAAAACAGACTAGATAGAAAGAATTAGATTTAATTTGATCAATGTCGAAACTCTATCCATTGCTATATTTTGTCCTGAAACGATGATAGCTAATTCAAAGGGAAAGAGGTGTTTACAATAGGCTTAACAACCACAAAACATCAACATGAAATGTATTTAATTTTTGGAATTATTTTTATAATTCATATAGATTATGCATTATAAAGAAATGTATTGGTAAGGTCACAAGTTCCTAATTTCTCACTCTAGGAACTAACATGAGGGATCACAGGTCTTTTCATTGCATGCAGCTAAATGTCCACACTTTATTCTTAAATTACAAGAATGCTTTTATTTAATCATTGCCATTAATTTCAGGTTCCTACTGATAATAGTATTTAGACTATCTTACTCCCTATTGTTGTAATTTTACATCATTGTACAATTAGATATATCATTGTATCTAACTATAACAAAATATCTTTTCAAATACCTATGAAATTCTGTTTGTTCTTGCAATGGGTTTATTCCTAGATATTCCCAAAATTTGCCCAAAAATTTCCCCAGAGACAAACTCTTTCTGTGATAAGTTTCCTATAGTCTAAAACCTTTTTTTAAATAAATTATATGGGCTATAAATCAGAACCAAACTAATCATTAAATTTTAAATAATAATGCTCAAAAAAAACCCTTGAGCATGCATTCAGTTTATGTCTGACCCATCAATGAAATCAAAATCTCAGTTCTGATCTTCCCTCTCTGAACATACTCTCCTCTGCCAACTCCCACAGGCTGTCAAAATCTATCATTCTTTGATGTTGTCACAGTCAAGAAAAGAAAATCAGTACAAATTGTTACTGATACTATAATCATTGTCCTGACAAACAAATGCCTGTTGTTTTAAAAATAATATTTTCTTACTAATTACAGAGATATGTCTTTACACATGTGTTGACATTTATGCTTTTTCTTGCTTGCTAGCACTTGACTAATTGCCAAATGAGATAACAAGCCTATTCTTTAGATTAGTGTTTCCTATTACCTCCTGCTTAATAGCTGACTTTGCTCTCTACAGTCACTTTATTTTGCCTATTGAAAGCTCTCTAATATCTAATTTATCAAAATTATTTTAGTAGGTTTTAGATAGGTTTCAAATCTACATTTGGGCATTTAATAAGTTTTTCCTCAATGGCTATTACTTTTTCTAAATTATATATTTTCATAGATGTTGAATTTTTGGGGGGGACCACATCCAGTGATGCTCAGGGATTACTCCTGGCTATGTACTCAGAAATTGCCCCTGGCTTGGGGGACCATATGGGATGCCAGAGAATCAAACCTCAGTCCATCCTAGGTTAGCACATGCAAGACAAATGCCCTACCACCTGCATCACTGTTCCAGCTCTATGAATGTTGAAATTATTGCGCATATATTTGTTTTATTCATTACATTTAATTCACAATTACAAACACTCATAAATACATATATTCACATTGCTCCACATTACAAGTTGTTTGTTTTTATTCAATTTTTAATTTTAATTTTCCAAAACTGTCCAATAAAATTGCCAGCATTAACTGTCACTCTTTCATTAACAAATGCAGTGAGAAATAATGCAATACTGTTTGTTATAGAGAGAAAGTTAACAATATCCCCAGATCTTAAACTCACCCATACATTCTTTTAAATTTTTGTAAAAGGTCATAAAAATAATATTAGAAAAAGCTTGTTTAGGTTTAATATCTTCACAACTTTAGCCAAAACTCTGAAAAATTACAAACCAACATTTTTCACATATCAGGCATACCTAACAAAAGCTTACCTATGTCTATCTATAGAGTCAGAAACTTCTAGAAAAAAAAGGCTGAAAACCATAAAATCAAATCACAAAAACCAACAAAAGTAATAAAAAATTGGAAACAATCCTAAGAATGACTATTAGAGTTATATTATTAACTTTTCTATGTATATTTTAAAAAGCAGAGAGCCCAGGTATACACCAGGTATTACAACTGTATGGGAAGATGCTTCATTGATGGTTTTTCAAATGTGGCTTTAGAAAGTGTTAATTATTGTTATAATTAACATTAGGAATAGTAACAAAATTTTAATCATAATTTTAAGCAACCTTGATATCTGATATTAGCTATTGCAGGATTTTGAAGGTAGTTAGGATAGATACTGTTGGAGGTCTTAGATCGCAATGAAATTCCTTAATTTTGAGTATCCCAAATAAAGATAGCAATTGTGGGGCTTCACTTAAAAGGGCACAGCTTTGAAACAAATGTGGGAACACCACAGATATTCTTTTACTAACAATGTTGATGATTCACAAAATAAGTATCCCACAGGAGAAGGAAATATAAAGTTTCAAAAGAATATTTTATATTAGAGGACTAGGTAAGATGAAATTAAAAAATTAAGAAAAACAAATAAAAAAGAATATTTGAAAGATTAAAAATAAGTAGAAAGGGCATTCACAACTTTCGCCAGTCCTTTGAAGATGTAAGATTTAAAAGTGAACACAAAATATAGTAATGTTGGGACCCAGGAGATAGCATGGAGGTAAGACATTTGCCTTTCATGCAAAAGGTCATCGGTTCGAATCCCGGTGCCCCATATGGTTCCCCGTGCCTGCCAGGAGCAATTTCTGAGCATGGAGCCAGGAGTAACTCCTGAGCACTGCCGGGTGTGACCCAAAAAGACCAATACATACATATATATATATATATATATATATATATATATATATATATATATATATATATATATATATATATATATATATATATATATATATATATATATATATATATATATATATATATATATATATATATATATAGTAATGTTAAGTTTTGTCCTTCTCCCAGTCTAGAAATAATGGCTTCAGGAAAATTTACAGTTGCAGAGAGAAGCTAACTTTTGGACTATCTACTCAGGTTGTGCATTATGTACTTAAAAAGACCTTGGGGTATGAAAATAGGCATGTACAAAGCCTGTAGTTGTTCCCATGGCAGTATGCTTCAAGGGCGAGAAACCCTGTATCTCTTTGGCAAAGGAAATTCCCTTTCTAATTTCCCCAATACTTACTGTGCCTTTTTAAAAGAAGAAAGTGGGGGGGAGGAGGAGGGAGGAGTGCTGTTTTGTTTTGTTTTGTTGTTTTGTCTTGTTTTTGGTTTTTGTTTGTTTTGTAGTTGGCTGGTTTTGGTTTTTTGTTTGTGTTTTTTTTGTTATTTTGCATTTTGTTGTTACTGTTTTGTTGTTTTTTCTTTTGGTTTTGTTTTGTTACTTTTTTCTTTTTTTCCCCCTTTCGTCTTCTAAATTGATAGTTATAACACCTAGAAGGACTCCTCCTAGATTTTTTTCTTTTCCATTTTCTTTCCTTATATCTCCAACAGAACGATATTACTAGAATCGTATTGTTCAGCCTCATAATTTGTGGGGGGAAATGGATGGTACCAGGACCAGACAATTGTATGAACATTTAGTAGAAATAAAAAATGATCAGACATGAACACCAAACCCAAAGTCAACAACTTCAGAATCAATAACCAATCTACAACAAGCTGTATCAGTGGGGACCAGTTGCACAAGCATTATGGGGGTTGCACATGCATTATGGGATGCATGCTGGGAACAGGGGTGGAGGGAGGACAACACTGGTAGTGGGAATTCCCCTCATTCATTGTCACTGTGTGCATTAAATACTACTATGAAATGTTTAGCTACAATAAAAATGAAAAAAATTATATATGAGCTGAGAAAATTTTAAATAAATCTCTAAGAAATGGAAAATATTACATATTTGTAGACTTCACTCAATTGGAAACAAGAACCTACAAATAATTTGTCTAGAATGTCACATATATTTTGTAGGATACAATACTCTACATTGATATTTAATTTTCATTTCAATTTTCCTTTTCAATTTTAATTTCTCATATAAACTTGCAAAGATTTGCCACTCATCTTATTTGGGAACAATAGTGTGCATATTAATAATATACTGAATTCTAGATATATTGCTAGAGATGAAGTTTTTATTAACTCGGAATTTAAATATATTGTTGAAGATAAGTTTTTTTGATGTACTAGCTCTTTAAAAAGCAGAACATATGTGTAGTAAGGCCTCAAATCTACTTTTAAAATATAAATGAGTTTTTCTGATTCTAGTAAGAAATGATCCTAACTCTACCACTCTTGAAAATGACTGAAAATAGTAAAGAAAATATGGGTGGGAAATAGTTAAATTTTATAAATTTGGAAGCCATAATTTATATAATTTCATGTTTTTTCTAACAAGATATAGCTCCAGGTCATAAAAAATCTATCTTCTCAAAAGGTTTATAATTCAGAATATTTTTAGAAATATTTTATCCAATATAAACATTAACCTCAATGTATATTTGGAATATTTTCAACCTCCAAGATATCCTGTGCTTCATTTTCAAGCTGCTTCATTTTCAAGTTCCCTAATCTTTTTTTCGAGGGGGTGGGTGGCACACCCGCTTGATGCTCAGGGGTTATTCCTAGCTAAGTGCTCAGAAATTGCTGCTGGCTTGGGGGACCATATGGGATGCCGGGGGATTGAACCACAGTCCTTTCTTGGCTGACACTTGCAAGGCAGACACCTTACCTCTAGTGCCACCTCTCCGGCCCCAAGTCCCCTAATCTAATCTTTTATAGTCACTAATCTATTAATTTACCTACCCTTAACATTCCTAGTGAAAATATTATGTAGGCTATGGCATGTTATTATTGCCTTTTATTTACCATAATATGCTCAAAGTTTGCCTGGAGTATTAGTCTTCTTGAGCTGGCATAATAGAGTACTATAAACTACATATATTATAAAGATACAATTAATTTTCTTAAAGTTCAAGATTCTCAGTCTAATATCAAGATCATGAGCACATTTCTTCTTAGTCTATTCTCTAATTGTAGATAGCCATTGTCTTTATTTACATGGTTTTCCTCACTGTATGTGTCTGTGTCTTAATTTCCTATTCTTGTCAAGATGCCAGCCATATTAGATTATTAGAAGAGTTCCATAATCTAATTTTGCCTTAATTAACTTAATATCTTCAAATAGAGTTCACACTCTAAAATTGTGGGTCTTTAACATATGAACACAGATTTTCAATACAAATTCTACAAAATTTTAGGAAATCATCTGCTTGAAAAGGAACCCTGACTTGTGCCTACCAGTCTTTGATACATGCTGTTAAACTCTTAGTAATTTGGTAAGGAATTATGAATATATTTGTATATAAAATATTGCCAGAGCAGGGTATGAGAGAATAAAAATGATATTGGGCAAAAATTTTATTTTCTTCTGATAAATTTGTCTGGTTTTTGTATCAGAATGAATAAAGTGATAGTCATCTATATTAAATTATATAAGCTTTTAGAGGATTGCATTAAATTATTCTTTAAATGATCAGATCTGGGCAAGCGCGTGCTCTTGGGGTAAACACAAAGAAATTTACAACCAAGCAATCTCTGAACACTGAATAAGTTTACTGTAGGGAAAGGAAAGTTATATTCCTTGAATAGGAGCTGATAGCTCAAGCTCAAGCTGCCCCAAAGGGATACAGGTTGTGGTGTTATTTTATTTTGTGGTGAAAGAACAGAATTGTTGATGTAAGGGGTGGATTACATCTTTTCATTGAAAATTCAGTCTTTACCTGAAAAATGGGTTGCATCGCTATTCTACCTTTTATGACAAACTCAGCACTGTCATCAAAATTTTATGACAGTGCAGGTCAAAGCAGGGAATAGGTTACAACTTTTCTTTGCAAAGTTCAGTCTTTACCTGAAAATGGGGTGCACCATTTTTGACTGTTTATGCAAACTCAAAACTGTCATTTGATTTCTGTGGCAGTGCAGATTAAAGAAGAGCACCTAATGTGATGATAAAGCATATTGGAGGTACCTGTATTTTGTGGACTATCAAGTCTATTGTGGATAAGGGTTGATTAGGTTCACAGTTTAGTGGTGGGTTAACAGTTTTGCAGAAGATAAGAGAATTGACTAACCAGACTGCTTTATTTTTTATAATTTATTTATTTAAGCACCATGATTACAAACATGGTTGCAGTTGGATTTCAGTTATTTTAGCCCAGCCCCATTCACCAGTGCAACCTTCCTACCACCAATGCCCTCTTTCTCCATCTTCCTCAACACTCTGACTGTATTCAAGACAGGAATTTTATTTTTCTCACTCACTACCATTGTCATGATAGTTGTTAGTGTAGTTATTTCTCTTACTGATCACCACTCATTGTGGTAAGCTTTATATAGTGGTCTGGTCCTTCTAACCCTCCTCTATATTGTCTCTGGGGATTATTACAACAATGTCTTTTATTTTTTTAAATCCCACATATGAGTAAATCATTCTGCATCTATCTTTCTCCCTCTGACTTATTTCACTCAACATAATAGATTTATGCTCATTTGTGTATAGGAAAAATTCATGACTTCATTTTTTGGACAGCTGTATAGTATTCCATTTTGTATATGTACTATAGTTTCTTTAGTCAATCGTCTGTTGAAGGGCATCTGGGTTGTGTCTAGATTCTTGCTATTGTAAATAGTGCTGCAGTAAATATTGATGTGTGAAGATATTTTTGTATTATGCTTTTGTGTTCCTAGCAGTGTTGGGAAACCTTTTTTTTCAACTGAGCCAAATCTCGCAAAAAACACTATACCATATAGTCCACCAAGCCTGCCAGGAGCAATTTCTGAGTGTAGAGCCAAGAGTAACCCCTGAGCACTGCTGGGTGTGACCCAAAAAAACAAAAACAAAACCAAAAAAAATTCATTAGTGAATCGATATGCACTGGGGCCTTTGTTTTGGGGAAGACTTTTGATTAACATTTTAAGTTTCTCAGTAGTGATGGGTCTATTTTTGTATGCTAGATTATCCTGATTCAACCATGGAAGGTTATAAGAATCCAAGAATTTATCCATTTATTCCAAGTTCTTATGTTTCATGGTATAGAGTTTCTCAAAAAAGTCTCCAATTACCCTCTAAATATCCGTATTATCTGTAGGAATCTCTCCCTTTTTATTTCTGTTCTGATTTAGTAAGCTTCTCTCTCTCCCTCTTTTGTGTTTTTGCTAGTATTTTATTAATCTTGTTTATTTTTTCAAAGAACCAACTTTTGCTTTCATTAATCTTTCTGATTGTTTTTGAATTTCCACTTTATTGATTTCTGCTATTAGCTTCATTATTTCCTTCTCTTTACCTATTCTTGCTTCATTTTGTTGATCATTTTCTAATTTTATAAGTTGTGTCTTTACATTATTTATGTAGATCCCATCTTCTTTCTGATGTGTGCCTGTAAAGCTATAAATTTTCCTCTTATTACTACCTTTGCTCTGTCCCACAAAATTTGATAATTTGTGTCTTCATTCGCATTTGTTTCCAAAAATCTTGATTTCCTCTCTGATTTCATCTCTGACACACTGTTCGTTTAGTACTGAGCTGTTTATTTTTCAGATGTTAAAGTTTTTATTCTGTGTCATTTTGCATTCATCTTCTAATTTCAGTGCATTTTGATCTGAGAAAATATGTACAATTTCAATCCTCTGGATTTTATGGAGATATGTTTTATGAGACAGCTTGTGGTCTACCTGGAGTAGGTAGTTTGTAAAATTTCTATCCTTTTGTTATTATGGAGGATATTTTTATGGGGTAACATGTGGTTTAAACATGTACACTGGAAAAGAATGTGTATCCAGTTTTCTGGGGATGTATTGGCCTATGTATGTATATCTGCTGTCTTCCTATTCTCCTTTCAGATCTACTATGTTCTTGTTGAGTTTAAGCCTAGTTGATCTCTTAAAGGATGACATGGCAGTGTTGAGGTCTCCCTCCCACTATCATTGTCTTGCTATTAATTTCTTATTTCAGATTTGTCGACAATTGTATTAAAATTTATATTGGGGGCCCGGGAGATAGCATGGAGGTAAGGTGTTTGCCTTTCATGCAAAAGGTCATTGGTTCAAATCCCGGTGCCCCATATGGTCCCCCGTGCCTGCCAGGAGCAATTTCTGAGCATGGAGCCAGGAGTAACCCCTGAGCACTGCCGGGTGTGACCCAAAAACCAAAAAAAAAAAAATTATATTGGTCCTTCATTGGGTGCGTATATGTTTAGGAGTGGAATTTATTCCTGTTGTGCGTATACTTGATTATTATAACATGTCCATCCTTGTTCCCTATAACTTTTCTAAGTCTAAAATTGTGTCATATGATATTAATATGACCACTACAGCTTTTTAAGGACGTTGTTTTCTTGGCTTATTATCCTCCAGTTTTTTATTTTGAATCTGTTTGTTCTGACTATTCTGATGTGTTTCCTAAAAAAATGTTGGAGTTAGCTTTTTTAATCCATCTTGTCAATCTGGGTCTCATAAGTGGTGAATTTAGTCCATTGAATTTGAGAGATATGATTGTCAATTATTTGTTATCTTTATGTAGGAGTTTAATGTTTATTTTGGTCTGTCTTGTCTTAAAGTTGACCTTTCAGTTTTTCTTTTAAGGCTAGTTTTGAGTTTGTAAAATTTCTGAGATTTGTTTTTTATTTGTGAAGCTATGTATGCTTCATTCAAACCTAAATGTGAGTTTGGCTGGGCGCAGTATTATAGGTGAAGCATTCATTTCATTGAGTTTTGTCACTGTATCTCTCCACTGCCTTCTGTCCTTGAGGGTTTCTTGTGACAGGTCTGCTGTAAATCTTAAGGATGCTTCTTTGAATGTAATTTCTCTTTTTGATATTGCTGCTTTCAATATTCTTTCCCTGTCTGTGGGATTCATCATTCTTGGTAGGATGTATGTTGGGGTGCTTTACTTCAGATATCTTTTAGCTGGTACATTTCGGGCATGCAGGATTTAGTTGCATGCAGTTTTTAGCTCTGGGAGTTTCTCCACAATAATGTCCTTGACCTTTGGTTTCTCCTGGAGATTTTCCCCTGGGTCTCTGAGACTCCATTTATTCTTATTTTTTTTTCTGTTGAGTTCATCAAAGACTTCTTTTTTCATCTATTAACATTCTTTGAAGATTTTTTTATTGTCTGATCTTTTGATTTAAGGCTCATTTCTAATGTCTTCTGTTGTATGGAATTGTTATTTATCTCATCTTCCAGTTTACTGATTCTGTCCTCATCTGTTGTTACTCTGTTGAGCAAGCTTTCCAGTGAGGTTTTCATTTTGCCTACTAAATTTTTCAGTCCTATTTTTTCAGATTGGAGTTTTCTGTTTTTTTATTTTTATATACTCTTGATTCTTATTTGTGGTTCATTTATCTTGATCCATGCTTTCTGGTTCATCCACATTTCTTCTCTAAACTCCTTATATGTGAGGCTAAAAAAGTAGTTGGTACTTTTTGGGTAATCATTCATTCTTCATTCTTCATTCTGTATGGTCATATTCATTCTGTATGGTGTTGGCCTGTGAGTTTCCCTCATGTCATGCTTCTAGTGTGGTTTCTACATGTTGTTCTGGGTATCATTACGCAGTGACAGCTCACCTCCAATAATGTTCTCTCAGAAGATGTTCCTGGTGGGGTGATTCACGATCTCTGCATGAATCAGTGCAGAGGTCATTCCTCAGACTTCTTAAAGTTTCAGTTGAATGGAAGTATTTTACAGATTATAGGAGAGATTGGAGCCTTAGAGAGAAGATTTCTTCTGTGAATTAATCTTTCTGATGGAGAAAAGAGAGATTAGGTGACATTTTAGCATGCCTACATTTTGCTGCTTGTATTATCAGGAGAGAAGTACAATCTTTTCATTTCTTTTATAATAATGATCCTGAAGTCTTCTCTCTATGCATGCATGTGAGCATGCTAGGATTGAATTTAGGGTCTTATGAATACAAGGCAAGTGTATGCACTATGCTCCAAGCCCTCTTGGAAGATGTATTAATTACTTAATCTCTTTATTTTTAATTGTTTTTCATGTGTGGTATTAAGAACAGTGCTAACTTCATTCTTTTACAAGAAATTATCAAGGTATCCCAAAACCAATTATTAATTTATTTTTAACTGTTTCATAATAGTGTGTATTTATGAGTATTCTTCATTTCTCTTACTATTATACAAAATGTATAATATTGTAAAAATAACAAATACATGATATATAATAAATTATTGAAATATTTAATTATCCATTGGATTTATTTAGTTATTTATTCTAGGGGGGGTGGTTGGGACCATCCCTAGTTATGCTCAGAGTTGCTCCTGGTTCTTCACTCAAATATTACTGTTGGCAGTGCTCTGGGAATCATAGGGAATTTGGGGATTGAACCTGGATAGGTAGTGTGCAATTCAAACACTTTCTCCTCTGTACTATCACTCCAGACCCCACGGCCATTAAATTTTCTTAACATAGTTTTATTTGAATGTTTTTGAAAAATAAGTGTAAGAATTTATCTCTGGACTTTATATATATTAGGATAACTGTTTGAAATTATTATATGAAGCTTTTCTATATATTTTGTCTTTCTTTATTACACCTACTCTAATTTTCTTTATCATTACTATTGAGATAGCCATGGTGAGTTGTTACACTCCCTTAGCTCTAGGTCTCATTGGTCCCAAAAGAGTTTATTGCAATAGTCGGAGTTCACACACTTTCTTGTATTACTGGGAATCACAAATGCTAATTTCATTGAAATCACTCACAGAATGGGAGTTGGGGGGAAGTCAGGGACAGAACTTGCAGCTTCAGGTCTTCAAGATATGTATCTTACCACTGAGCTATTTTAAACTTCCTTTGATGTATTAGAGTCTTTTTTCATGTTTCTTTGATTACAATTGATATTTTAATTTTGATGACTTATTATATCATCACTGACTTAATTCTATTATTATACAAAGTTATAATATATAGCTTTTGATCACTTCTTTGTTCTGCCATTTTAAGAATATATTATCACAAATGTATTATTATTGCTTTATATAATATGGTAAAAGTAAGATTAAAGAAAAAGAAAATACAGACATAAAAGTGCTGATATACTGTTTGTCCTTATCTAAACAAGC
>PVKC010002482.1:0-19845 GCA_004027635.1 Crocidura indochinensis
TTCCTTCCTTCCTTCCTTCCTTCCTTCCTTCCTTCCTTCCTTCCTTCCTTTCTTTTTTTGGTTTTTGGGTCACACCTGGCAGTGCTCAGGGGTTACTCCTGGCTCTATGCTCAGAAATCACTCCTGGCAGTCTCAGGGGCCCATATGGGATGCCGGGATTTGAACCACAGTCCTTCACGCCTTACCTCCATGCTATCACTCCGGCCCCTTTTCATTCACATTTCTATGAAAAAAATTACATTCTGTGTCTGATTTATTTGACTATAGTGTAGGTTGGAAAATAGAGCTTTGAGACCAGATCTGACCCATAACCTGATTGTTAAAGAGGATTTTATTGGTATGATGGACTGACCACATACCTCATTTATACATTGACTCAGATTTGACTTTGTGCTAGAATGGCACAGTTGCAGAACTGAGACCATATGACTTACAAACCTCAAAATATTTATAGCCTGACTACACAGATAATTTTATGACCCTTACTTTGATGATTAGATATGAATTGATAAGAAATGTATGTCTTAAAAACACTCCTTTGGTTTGTTTACCCTAGTCAACTAGTAACAGTCTAGGGTTACCCTGATGGCATAGCTATATAACATGGTGTTCCCTTTGTATCTTTGACTGGTGTGACTCAAATGGGCATGTTCAGGAAATCATACCCTCATATTTTGTACCCTGACCTTTAATGTTGGATTTTAAATGGTGCTGCTTATATAATCTTTAAACACTGCTTTTATTTTATTTTAAATATTTTTTAAATTAAGACACTGTGATTTAAAAATATTACACATAGTTGAGTTTATGGCATACAGTATTCAAGCACCAGTTCCATACCACTATTAATTTCCCTCCACCAGTGTCTCCAGGTTCCTCCCCAAACCCAGCTTGGCTGCTTTACAGACATGTTTTATGGTTTGGTTGTTGTAACTTGGTAGCTTTTTGCATTTTGTTGAAGTTTAAGTGTTGTTGGCTTGGTGCTTTAGATATAACACACCTCTATACTATTGATGTATCCAAGGTAACCTGGTTCCTGTACCTGTTTCTTCATGTCTACCTATTCTTACTTACCTCCTCTATTTATTTCCTTCTCTCTACTATTTTTTACTATACTCTACAGACAAGAGTGATCTAGGTACCCTTTCTTTAATACCTTTCATTCCCTTGTCTTGTTATTCTGTATATCACAGATAAGTGAAATTATGTCTGTCCTTCTGACTTACTTCACTTCACATGATATACTTCTAAGATATCCACGTTACATCTACTTGCATGATTTCATTGTTCTTGAAACTTCATAGCATTCAATTATATATATGTATATACCACACCTTCATAACCACTCATCTTTCATTGAAAACTTAGATTCCATAGCCTAGCTATTGGGCTAATTTAGCTACAATGAATAATGGTGTGCATATATCCTTTTGAATGGTGTTTTGTATCCAAGAAGTAGATGCCTAGAAGTGGAATTGCTAGGTTGCATGGCTGATCAATTCTTACTTTTCTAAAATATCTCTATACCTTTGACAGTGCTATGATTACAGCTCTTTTGTTAGATCTTTGCAACTAGCCAATGAGGCATGTTAATATCTTGTAGGAGAAGAATTCAAGACTGCACTCAGTATTGTGTGTCATATCAAGCAGGTGGGTATGAGGAGTGATAGTCCGTGGGATGTTCTCTCATTGAATGTGTTCTTGACTACTTCCGGGATATACATGATAAAGCATCTGACCATTTTTAGAGCTGGTGGTATCTGTTCTCCATTACCACCTGCCATTGTTATATTTCAGTTAGGATGGGTGAATGATCCTAGCTTTAGAGTAAAGGCATATTAACCTCAAAATCTCCTCAGGGAATTTGTGTTTTTCCTTTTGAATACCAACAGGCTTTACAATCTATAGCCAGTCTTCACTATGCATTACACAGAGAGAGTTTAAGTTAGCTATGTGCAGAGCAAGTGCCTTAACTCATTATGCCCATCAGTTTGACACATGTCTGTTTGTTTGTTTTTGGGTCACACCCAGCAGCGCTCAGGGGTTACTCCTGGCTCTACACTCAGAAATAGTTCCTAGCAGGTTTGGGGGACCATATGGGATGCTGGGATTCGAACCATCGTCCTTTTGCGTGCAAGGCAAACGCTCTACCTCCATGCTATTTCTCCGGCCCCCAGTTTGACACATTTTAGGACACTTTTCTAGTATATCAGTTGACGCATTTTTTGCTCTATTTTCAATAAAAAATGCACATACATATACATCTTTCTATGTATATATCCACATATAGAGTTGGATTTTTTTGATTAACATAGACACTATTGTATTGTTTCTTACTCTGCTCATTATCTTGGAGGTCACTCCTTTTCTTTTTCAATATCGACCACAATTATTTTGGTTTCTTTCTTTTGTTTGTTTGTTTGTTTGTTTGATTTTTGGATCACACCAGTGGAGCTCAGGAATTACTCCTGGCTCTGTGCTCAGAAATCACTCCTGGCAGGCACGGGGGACCATATAGGATGCCAGGATTCGAACCACTGTCCATCCTTGGTTGGCGCATGCAAGGCAAACGCTCTACCACTGTGCTATCTCTTTGGCCCCTTATTGACCACAAGGATATCTTTAATTTATATACATTCACGGAATATTTTTTCACACCTGCTGCAATGAGCAAGATGAATTGTTTCTCTTAGAGTTATATTCTAACTTTCACCTAGTATATAATGATCTAAATATTGAATTGTGTTTAAAACTTCACCTGCTTTCTGTCAAATTGCTTATCGCAAACAAATGGGGTACTTTCTTTGGAGATGTTAATCTAACCTGGATGATCAGACCCACCTGGGATGTGACAAGCTTTAAATAAAGAATAAAATTATCTGGCTGGGGGAGGTGAGAGAACCAGAAAGAGGCTGAGAGGGGGAATAAGGGAAAGCAGCAAAAAGCTTAGCAGAGAAGCACATGTGAAAAAGAACCATGGGTTGAGACTCATAGCAGAGAAAAGCCTGAGAAAAGAAAGTGAGCTGACTCCAGTGGAATTTTAACTGACTGCTTGTGAATTATTTCTCCGCCATTATTTTGCATCTTCAGACCTGCCAGCCAAAAGAGTTAGAAGCACGGTGCCTGGGGCAGCCTCACCAACAAGTGAACATTATTCTTTATATTATATATATTTTATTCAATAGTTAGTAGACCACATGCAAAGTTATGTTCCAAGTTGACAGACATCACCTTAGCCTTTAGTGTTAAATGTCCTTAAGAAACTTTCAAGTTCTGGGGCCAGTGCTATAGCACAGTGGCAGAGTGTTTGCCTTGCACGTGGCCGATCCAGGACAGAGCTTGGTTCCCTGGTATCCCATATGGTCCCTGAGCAAGGAGCGATTTCTGAATGCATAACCAGGAGTAACCCCTGAGCGTCACAGGCTGTGTCCCTCCACAAAAAAAAAAAAAAAAAAAGAAAGAAACTTTGAAACTTTCAAGTCCTCAGTGAGTTTACAGTAATAGTTAGATTCACTTACAGCAAGTGTTTGATTAACTCAGGAGTTTGATTTCTAGATGACAGTGATGGAACTGATTTTTATCCAGGAGAGAAGAAACCAACTATGAATTCCATTAAGCTTTACAGCAATTGAAGTGCTTAAGATAACTTTCTTTTTGGGGGGGGGGGATTTTTGGGCCACACCCGGTGACGCTCAGGGGTTACTCCTGGCTATGTGCTCAGAAGTCACTCCTGGCTTGGGGGACCATATGGGAAACCGGGGGATCGAACTGTGGTCTGTCCTAGGCCAGAGCAGGCAAGGCAGGCACCTTACCTCCAGCACCACCGCCCAGCCCCAAGATAACTTTCTAAAGTCCCTTATTTAGTCATTAATTGCTTGGAAGACAATCCAATTTTTCAGGTTTTTATGAGGAACCAAATGGACAGAATTTTTGTTGGGGTTAATTCTCTATCTGGGTGAGGCAAAATAGTATTTCCTATTGCCTGCTTCACCTGCCCTAAATTAATAGCACAGTTATTTTGTTGAGTTCCCTTGGGATTAATTAGTGAAGTACTGATTATGCCATTTACTTTGGAGAAAAATAGCATCTTTACAGCATTGAGTGCATTGATCTAGGACAATATGCATTTTTAGTTTCTTAACAAAGTCTCTTATGCGGTTAGCCAAATTTGTTTTATTGATTTTCCTACAAAGAAAAAGTATATTCATTTTAGATTTACTTAATGTTTTTCTAGCTTTTTGAGTTGTTTTAGTTTATTCTTCTTTAGTTCTTTTCATTATTTGTAAATCGTGTAAGTATATACATTTTTGGGTTTATATACAGTTTTATGATTTCTATTTGAGTCATAGGTTTGACATGTGATACTGCCATTATCAGTTTTTGTTGAAGTTCTGGCATCTCATCTTGATTTCTTATTTATTTATTTATTTAATTTTGAATTTTGGACCACACCCAGTGACACTCAGGGATTACTCCTGGCTTTGCGCTCAGAAATCGCTCCTGGCTGGGGGACCATATGAATCGCCAGGAATTAAACCATGGTCTGTCTTAGGATATCATCTGCAAGGCAGATGCCTTACCACTCCATGCCAACACTCTTTCCTAATTTAATAGTTCTATATAAAATAGTGCTTTTTAAATTTCCAAATTTATTTTGGCCAGATTGTTTTGAGTTTCTACTTTGCATTTGGTTTAGTTGTGCTTTAGTTGACTGTCTTTGAGACTTATTATATATTCTTGTTGACTAATAGTATCATTTGTAGGACTTCTACCTGATTTGATAATAATGATCATTATGTTGATCAAAATTTTATAATTTATATTGAGCATTAATCCTATTATGGAACTAATTTAAACCTTAATTAAGTTTGTTTTTTATTTTTGTTTTTGGGTCACATCTGGTAGCACTAAGGGGTTACTCCTGGCTCTGTGCTCAGAAATCGCTCCTGGCAGGCTCAGGGGACTATATGGGATAGCGGTATTCGAACCACCGACCTTCTGTATGCAAGGCAAATGCCTTACCTCCATGCTATCTCTCCGGCCCCTTAACTTACTTTTGAGTTTATTTATTAATTTTGAGAAATATGCTAAAGTCTTTCACTATTATCAATTTTATTAACATTTTCTATGTCAGTTATTTTTGCTTGAATCTTCCATAGTCAATGTTATCAGATGTATAAAAATTTGCTATTTCTTTTCTTCAGTATGACACATTTCTATTTTGACATTTAGTCTTTTCATTTAGATTCTCTCTTCTTTTAAATTGATGTTATTATGGCTATATTGACTTAATTGTTCTCACTTTTTGCCTGCTGACTTAAAATATTATTTTGATTTCAGCTACTGTTTGTCTTAGCTATCTTTTGAATTCAACTATAGATGAGTACTAAGTCAATCTGTTATTCTACATTTTTATAGTGAGTGTCTTGAATTCATTCTTATCCTGTGATTGATGATACAACTTTATTTATTCTCTTTAGGTATATGCTTTAGTTATTGCGCTGTGACTCAAACCTTTCTTCAACCAGAGGCTTGTTTCAAAATGGAAAGTGTTTAACAAATACACTTCAGGAAGAAAGGAAAAATCTTGGCTCCATACAGGAAAACCTACAGTAGTCATCTAAAAGATTGTTTGGCCTTGTTCATTTGTTAGCCTTAGTGCCAAAGAATTATTGGGTTAGAAATTGCTTCTGTCTGTACAGTAACTGACTAGTGACAGGCTAAGAGGACCGGATGGGATGTTGGGAATTGAACCCCGATGGGTTGCATGCAAGACAAATAACATGAGCTATTATACTGAAGCTAATAGCCAAGACTGGAAAAGATAAAGGTTGGCAAAGAAATGGTTTTTCATAGTTTTACAAAGATTTCTATTTAACATCAACATTTCTCTCCTTTTTTCTACAATATCATCTTAGTTATAAGACAATTTTCTCCTTTCAGCCATCCCCATAATTCATCTTAATGGAATGGAATTCAGATACTGAAAAGAATGGTTTTAATCTTGTCATCTCAGAGAATCATGTTTCCAGTCAGACATTTAGAAATCCAAGAGCAAAAAGAAAATAGTAAAACATACTGTGTGAATAGAAGATTTTTGGGGGAAAAAAAATCAAGATGAAAGGGAGAAAAGTTTGTGTTTAAGTCTTAGTAAATTATTTCTTAAAATGTTTTCTTAAGACCTATTCTTAAAATTTCCAAAATTAAGTATGTATTACAAACATATACATATATGTGCATTTTATCCAAAAATAAACAAACCATGGAGGGCCAGAGAGATAGCATGGAGTTGGGATGTTTGCCTCGCGTGCAGGAGGGTGGTGGTTCAAATCCCAGCATCCTATATGGTCCCTCGAACCTGCCAGGAGCAATTTCTGAGCGTAGAGCCAGGAGTAACCCCTGAGCACTGCTGGGTGTGACCCCAAAACAAACAAAAACAGCAATCATGGAATAGTATAATATATACACACATCTCCAAAATTAACATAGAATAATATTAAAAGAATGGAAGACTGTGAAAATAACTTCTATACTTAGAACTTTACTCACCCAGTGCTTTCTCTACCCAGAATGGCTACAGTCTGTCCAGGCCACCATGATCCTGTCTATCATCTTCAGCGTACTCTCTCTGTTCCTGTTTTTCTGCCAGCTCTTCACCCTTACCAAGGGGGGACGTTTTTACATCACTGGAGTCTTCCAAATCCTTGCAGGTAAGTTGGTAACAATAACTTAGAAGGGTATTTTATTTTTGTCAGTGATCTATTAATAGGAGGATATGCCCCCAGTTACTTAGGTTCTGTGGATAGTTTTTATTAAACAGAGAAAGTATAGCCTGGTGGGAGGGGGTATCTGAGAAATTGGGAATTCTTCATTTCCTCATGGAATAAAGTGTTTGAGAATTAGGCTTAGAGTCTCTGGAAGTCCCTATCATATAAAATGCAGACATTGTTAACAGGCATGAGAAATGAAAAATAAGAAATGAGAAATGGTATAGATTATTAACAAAGAGCAAATGAGAAACATTAGAATAATCAATAAAAAATCAACAAGCATAAAGAAAGAGAGAAAGATAAAGAGAGGAAGGTAAAGAAAGTGGCCTAAATCATTGTATGAAAAATTAAGTGTGTTTCCATGTAGGGAAAATGCATCTTCAAAGCCCTGGATCACCATAGACGTTTCCCAGATATCTATTGCACACTGAATTCTATCTCCATAACTTTATTTTGAATCACACAGATGTGGTGTAGATCATAAATGTACAGGAAAGGCATTCTGAGGCACATGGAGGTGTGTGGGTTTCTTGAGCTGACTACAGGGTTTGCTGTCTCTGCCTTACCCTAGATTAAAACTGTCTGCGGTTAGAATTCTGCTTGGTTTGTTGTTCATCCCTTATCCATTTCTTAATGAGTGTTAGGTCTCACATTTAAGCATTATCTTTCCTTGATTACATACTTAAATTGGAAGCTTCCTGAAGAGAATCAAGATGTACTTTCTAGTTCAGTGCTTCTCAATGTTAGCTCCACATCAAAATCAACTTTATAAAGAGTCAGTTCCTTTGGGATAAAAAGAAAACACAAAATCAGGGTATCACCCAGAGGTGTCTGGTGCTTACTCTTGGCTCTGCACTTAGGAGTCACTCCTGGCAATGCTTGGGTGGACTGTATGCGGTGCCATGGGTGGGCTGCATGCAAAGAAGGTGCCCTATCCATTGTACTAATTCTCTAACCCCTCTTGCTGCTTCATTTTTAGACCTGCTAAAACCTTGCAAGTATGCAAATTAACTCATGTACTTTCTGGTCCCGTCTTGTTTCCACCTCTAAATCAATTTCCTCTACTCGTGCTTGAATGATCTTTAAATACATCTAATCATATACTTTGCTGCTAAATATATGCTTCCCATCACAGATCCTTCCACTTTCCTTGCCAACCACTCTTTCCTCACCCTTGATGAGCTCTCCAGCTTTATCTGACACTGCTCTCCCATGGACACTGCCCTCTCATGCCTTAGTGGTTTCCATGAATCTCAGTTTTCCTTGCTTCACTTATTATCTTTTTTTCACAAAGAATTCCGTTCTAACTTTTATTCTTCTGGTTGCCTCTCATACAACCTTTTGACCCAGTCCAAGTACTTCAGACTTCTTTAGATACCCAGTTTGAACCTAGGATTTCTCCCTGTTATTTGTGCATTTAGTAACTTTCTCTCCCTTTATTAATATCAGATCAGTCTTTCCAAAGTGTCTGTTTCTCATTAACCATCATGCTTTGAAGACAGAGGTCCTAAATTTTTTGTCTCCATTCAGTCTCCAGAATAGAGCCTGTATATACACATATATACATGTAATACATGCATATATACATATATAAACATACACATAGTGTATGTGTGCACTAGAGTGTATGTCTAGAAACTGGTGTGTATATGCCTGTATCCCCTTATTTGATCATAGAATGATCAAATGAGGTAAAGTAATTGAGATACTTTCATTTTGTCTTTTGATACTTACCCTTAGTAGTTTCCTTTCAGAGCTGCTTAACTCTAAGTCTTTACTTGTTGTACCTAACACTATGAAAGGAGTTGTGAATCCATCCCTCTTCAAGAGGCCTCAGGGAGAAATTTCTAGTAGTTTTTGCAGATCATCATCCTGACAGAAACTATTTTGTACTCTTGAGTGGTCAGTACGGTTTCATTTTCTGGACAGGATCAGCATCCTTATACTCAAAGTACCTCCCGTACTTAAACATGCCAGGGTCCCCTGTTTTGCTGACATGTAGGTCCCCTGGATGGAGGTAGGACACCCATCAGTCTCATTTGTAACCCATCTGTTACGAATAGTGAATTTTCATAGATGTATCTCTTGACTTCTGCTGCTGAGAATTCAAGTCACATATGTTTGACTTTAGGGGACAGTAATATAACATTAATTGTTGTTATGCCCTGGATAGTGATAGTATGTTGCAAGGTAGACGGGTCATTCGTTTATTGTTATTGTTGTTTTTGGCCTATACACAGTGATGCTTAAGGCTTATTCCTGGTTTTGAAACAACAGGTCATATGAATTGCCAGCCATATGAATTGCCAGAGATTCAATCCAGGATAAGCTGCATGCAAGACAAAAACTCTGCTAACAAAGTTATTGCTCTAGTCCCAACATTCATTTTTTTTTTCAGATATTCTAAGACATAGCCATTGCTTTACAGTCAGCCTTATAATAATATGTTTCATAAAATACCACTCTCCTGATGATTCTAATTATAAAGTTTGTTTCTCCTCTTTGCTTTTGTAGTTAATCTAAACTATTTGCTTATTGAATGAAACTTGAATTCATTTACTTCTGAGCTTCCACTATAGTATCATAAAAATTGTCATGTATGTAATGTCTGAACTTGTGCATCAACTTTATTTTTAGTAAATGTCATGTTCCCTCTGTGCCAGTGAAATCTGGGCATAGTCCCATATAGTTCCATGATAATTGCTATACCACAATTGTATAGAGACCCTCTTCCTGCCAGCAGTATCAGTATTATCTTCCCTTTTAAGCACCGTTTATACTCATTTTCTCTCTGCTAGTCCATTAGGTGGTGTATTAGATAAAGCTTAAGGCAATTTTAATATTTTTTTCAATTTTAATATTTTTAAAAGGAAAGTATTAGCATTGTGTAGATTTGAGCCATGGATCTTTAAGGGAAAACAATTGAAGATTACAGACTTTAAGGCAGAGATTGAATTTGTAAATAGCAAATGAAAATTGCAGTTTTCCTCAAATAGAATCATCACCCAATCATTTGGAACAGCTTTGCTGTCTCCTGAACTTTCAGGAGGTTCTAGATCCAATCAGTCTTATAGTTATGAGACCTTTGTGTGATTTTTTTCTCCATGGTGTATATGTGAGTTTGTGTGTGTGTGTGTGTGTGTGTGTGTGTGTGTGTGTGTATGTGTGTGTGAGTATGTGGGTGGGTGGGATTAGGGGTTAGTGGTGTAGGAGTCTTATTCTCTGACTTGCAGAAACAATCTTATCAGGGTGGTGAATGTGACATATTTTCACTTCTTCATTTTGTTCAAACAAAGTTGCAGTGTCCAGCAGAATAGTCATCCAAATAGCAGTGAGGTTAGATGTAGGTGGTCCAGAGCATTGGGAGCTTTGGAACTGTTGGAATCCCACACAGCATACCGAATTTATAATAGAATCACTCAGAGTCTTTCAAAGACTGTTTTCAAGAGGAAACAGAGCAGTCTTTGTGCAAGACAGGCTGGGGTGCTGACATAACTCCTTGTAGGGAAGCTGACTGTCATTGTCGGCTTGAATCATCATGCTTGAATTTGTCTGCTTTATGAGGTCCAAGGTGAGTTTTCTTCTTCTCATATCTAAAGGCTGTTTTGGTGGTAAGAAAGGAGTAACTTGGTTTTTGTGCTTCTGGAGCTCTAGTGATCCAGTTGGTGAGCACACAGTACTTATATCAGGCGAATCTCTTTGCTTTTCTAATAAATTTCACATCCTTTTGGGCTTCCCTTCAGATCTAATCTTAAGTATACTCAGAAGTATTGAAAAGAACCAATTAAAATGGAATTTGCTCCTAAAATTTCCCTCCCTTTGTACTTTACTTCTTACTTATTTTCTGATCTTTTTCCTTCCTGATTTTCTTCTCATCTATTTTATTCTTTTGTCTCCCTAGTAATACTCAGACTTTTGCATCGTGAACATGGAATTCTGCCTCTTATTCTTTCCATATAGCCTAACATTTTACCAGATCATGACTTAGGTCATAGTAGGGTGGTTTCCAGGTTCCGAGGGGCTCCCATACCCAACAGTTCTTGAGTGGCAGAATTCCAATCTGAATTCTCACTAGGTCCTTCATGTCAACTAAACATTGGTGACAGCTAGAGAGAAATGGGTCATAAAAGATAATAAGGGTCCAGGGACCAGAGAAGATGATGATCTGGACTTCCTAAGTGAAATGCAGAAAGAAGATTGCTTCTTGTGTGCCTGGGCTGACTTTGAAGTGGCTTTTAGTTCTGGATATGTTCCATCCATAACTAGATATGTTCTTATTTTAGTGTTGTATGTAACCCCTGCAGCCCACTTCTTTGTCCACACACAAAAAAATGGCATCCTATATGTGTGTATGTAAAGCCAGCAGTAGTGTGTACTAAGACTGGGGTCCTGTACTTGGTGGAGGCTGTGATGTTAGAAGTGATACAGAAACTCCCCATCTGTGTTATGACATCTTTCTCACCAAAGCATGTTGCTTTCCTTCTCCAGGTCTCTGTGTGATGAGTGCAGCAGTGATCTACACAGTGAAGCACTCAGAATGGCATTTCAACATTGAAAATTCCTATGGTTTTGCCTACATGCTAGCCTGGGTTGCCTTCCCACTGGCTCTTCTCAGTGGCATTGTCTATGTAATTTTGCGGAAGCGTGAATGAGGTGCCCAGACAGTGTCTATGGCTCTGAGCTTACACAGGGAAGGAAGGAAGGACCAGAAAAATAAGAAAGACAAAAATGGAACTAGCCGCAAATCCCACACTCAAACAAACCAAATGGAAAGTAGTCAAGAGATGATTAGCATTGAAGATGTATATAATATCTATGGTTTATGAAACCTATTTATAACACTTTTTACATATATGTACATAGTATTGTTTGCTTTTATGTTGACTATCAGCCTTGTGTTGAACTTTAAAGAAGTAGCTAAGGAAATTTACACTCTAACTGTATAAGCAAGCTCACTTTGTTCTTCGTTTGTTTTATTTTCTGTTGTTTGTTTTACTCAAATAAAATAACCTCATCTTATTCCTCCCTTTTCATCTGAAAAAAAAATACCTCCCTCCCATTCAACCTCATTTAGAAAACCAAAGTGTGGTCAAAACACTGAATGGCCAGAAACACTTTCTTCATGGGTAACCTGTGCATCACACAGATACAGGCAATACTCACACCTTTGCATGACGCCTAATGCATGTACAGATGAGGCCCCAAACTGGACCCCTTAGCTAAAATATATCTTGTGTCCTGGAGCCTTTCAGGATATGAATCCTGTTCATGTGTCTGGACGAAAAATAAATGACAAAAGACCTATAAAATGGTGCTATGTATTTACCATTCCTTATTATCATTAATCATCTAAACATACTCACTGGAAACACAATTAACACTTTTACAAGGTAAATTAGAAAAGAGACCCACATAATTCTCTGTAATATAAATGATTTATAACCTCTTTTATATCTAGTTAGGCTGCTCTTATTATGATGATAAGTAAATAATAGATAGCCTTTATCACTTCCACAATTTTCTTATAGTCAGAGCATCAGGATAAACCTAGACCCCATGTAACTGAATTCCCCGGGCTTATTTGAGTCTAGGCTGCTCTCTGCCTTTAAGGACTGTCTGGCAATGACTTGTATTGGCCACCAACTTCAGATGTATATATGGTGCCCTTTTGATGCTAAGACTCCAGGCTTTTTATGATTATATTTTTGCTTTGCTTTTTCTGAGTATATACCAACTGTGGACTAAGATGCATTAAAATAAACATCATAGTAACTCACTGATCTCTCTTGGATTTTTGTGGGAACCTGGTGTGTGTATAGGTGGGTAACAAGTCAGAGGGAAGAGTTTAAGTGGAAACCCAGATTGAGCCAATGATCTGGTTGTAATTTGGTAAAATGGAACAAAACAATAGCCTTTATATAGGTTATCCAGATAGTGTGATACCTTCTAGAAGTCCATGAAAATTGTAGAGGATAATTGTAGAAGATCAGGAATTATAGCTGAAATTGACTGAAGGACAAGTGTTCATTTAGCTCAAATCTCTTTCTCATAAACTTAGTTGTCTTCAGTACATATTGATTACTGAATTGACATGGGCATCAAAGATGAAGAAAGGGTGACAAGTATCTTAACCTCATGTCATTTTCATTAGAGCCACATGCAAACAAATGACTGTGTTAAATTGAGGACCACCTAAGTTATGCAGTCTTACTTTATTCTCTTTACCACTGCAACAATTTTGAACATGCTACTTAAATTCTAAGATTTAGTTTTCTTTGTAAAATAGAAATATATTGTTACATATATGAGATTGCAGTGATAATTGCAGTAACTAAGAGGGATGGCCGGTATAACATGATTAGCTTAGTGACTAGCAGATTGAAAGTTCTCTATAAATAGTGCTTCTACAAATTATATGATAGAGGTGCTTTAGAATGAAAGGTTGATTGTTCTGCATAGTCCTTAAAATCAGAATGCCTAGTAGACTATCCTGTGCAGGGACTCACCCTCTGCTTTGATAAATTTTTAGAATTTGCATCTATATTGAACAACTAGGAGTGAATATCTTTAAGCTTGTAGAGTGGTTAGCTAGTCCAGACTTTAAAGTGTTTTAAAAATAACTTAAAAATGTAATAAATCTAATAAATGTACTTGATTTCACACATTGTTTTGGCCACACCGTTTGATGCCCTGGGGTTACTCCTGGCTATGCACTCAGAAATCGCCCCTGGCTTAGGGGGACCATATGGGAAACCAAGGGATCGGACCACAGTCCGTCCTAGGCTAGCACTTGCAAGGCAGACACCTTACCTCTCGCACCACCTCTCCGGCCCTGATTTCACACTTTTTTGAATTTTGTCATTTTTAATAAATAAAATAAATGAAAGATGTTTCCATATCAACAAATGCTCCTTTCTTGTTAATGTGCTTTCATTCTTTACAAATTCTGTATAGTGTGCCAGTGAGATAGAACAAGAATTGAGCATTTGCCTTGCATGTGATCAACCTGGATCAGTCCTTATGACTATTCAGTAGGATATATGCCACTTGAGGGACTGGGGGACAGGAAAAGAAGGAACAAAGTTTAGGTGGAGGGAAGCATTCAGCTTGGAGGAGGATGTGGATATGAATGGTGGTAAAGTGTTATGTAGAAACCTTATCAGCAACAGTTCTGTAAACCTCAATGCAAAATTTTATTATATAAATTATTATATATAATGATAATTATCATTATTATATAACAAACATATTGTTGTTCAATATAGATGCAAATTCTAAAAATTTATAGAATTTATACATATAGAAGAAGACTGGTAAATGGAAGGCAAATGAATACAAATGGATGCAAGGCCCATTTATGGAGAAGTAGCCATTGATGAAGGGTTTAATGGTGAAACATTGTATGTCTAAAACTCAAAATGAATAACTTTGTAATTTTACAGTGAACAAAAAAGATTTTAAGTAAAGAATAAAATTGAGTCCCAAAATAAAATCAAAACAAAATAAAGAACACAGACTCTCTCACCTCCTGCCTTCCACTAGAAAATCTCTTTGTTTTTCTCAGAGAGGTGTATAAGATTAGAGTTTCTCATCATGCACTAGCTACAGGTTGCTAAGACTTAATCCCAGAAAAGTGTGGTTATGAGTTGTAGGGTCTCTTTGGTCTAGCAGAGATTCTACAGGGGTCCTAATAATTATGGGGTCATGATCATCTCTCCTCTGGATAACAAGATAGAGTTCAATACCAAGAGAAACAAGTCAAGACTACCTTAGGCTACTGCCATACCTCTATCCCTGTCAGAACTCCATTGCTAAAGCAGTGATGTCACTTAGAAGATAGCCATTTTCATAAGTCAAAGCACTATAGTACTGGCTTATACAAACTTTTCTTGGATAAAGAAACAGACTGCAGAACAAATATTTTCCCAATTTCTACCAGGGAATGCACTTCATTTGCAACACAGAATAAACGAAGTTTAACCTATTTTCTCATTTTTTTCTCAAGGAATGTATTTCATTTGCAGCACAGAATAAACAAAGTTTAACCTAAAAGTAGCTGTTAGAGTAGTAAAGTTTGGGGCAGATGAGTTAGTACAATGAGTTGAAAGCTTCCATTGATTTGGGATTCATTTCCAGGAACCTCTTATGGCTTCCTGAGCCCCTCTTGGACAGACCACAAAGCCAGAAATAAGTCCTGAGCACAAAAAAGTATGGACCCCTCTCCAGTTAAAAAAATAATAGTGAAGTTTGTGGAGAAAGTCAATTGGGAAAAGACTTACATACAGGATTACTTATAGTTTGGCTAGTTTATTGGAGAGAACCAGGAATAATGTAACTGAAAATAACCTTCCTGAATTAGAACAAAAATAAAAGATTCATTTCAAAAACTCCTCCTTCAAAGATTCAAAATTTGGTTAGTCCTATACCATGTTCTTCCAACACGGGGAGTTCCTTCTCCTCTGTATGTTACTTTTCAATAAAAATATAGGGGGCTAAAGTGATACCACAGCATAGGGTATTTGCCTTGCACGCAGCCGACTTTGGTTCTATCATCAGCATCCCTGAGCACTGCCAGGAATAACCTTTGAACATCACGAGCTTTGGCACAATAAACAATCAAAACAAACAAATAAAAATATTCATAATTTGACTGAAATAAGTTGTAAATAATTTATGACCTGGGTAATATTTAAAGCAATTGAAAAACAATTAGGATATCAGTGGAGTTTAATGTGGTTAGAGAAAGAAAAAGAAATTTTATTTTGGATTAATGTGAGCAAGAAAAGAAAGAATTTCCTACTAGTTCCCTATTATCCCAGCATATCTATAGGCCAGAGGTGGCAAACAAGTTCGACACAAAGAACCAAAATTTTAAACTGTGAGAGTTAGAGACTCACACCACTCAGTGACCTGCCAAAACAGACATACACTCACACAAAAGCATATAATTTTAGCAATAATATATTAAATGCATATTGCATTTTGCCATTTTGAGTGAGGGTAAAACTCCTGCAGTGATGGTGAGGGTGTGCTGCGTCCTCCACTCTAAGAACTAACGGCAAAATGTGAACCAACATGTGACACACGGGTCCCCGCGCTGGCCTGTGCAGTTGTTTCCAAGGGATGGGAGACGGGATGACGCAGCCTGGTAGTGGGACTCCACGCTCGGAGATCTCTCCTCAGAGGTCCCTCCTCAGAAGCAGCACAACAAAATCCAAACTTGTTAAAGAGCCACAGTATACAAAATAATAAGAGGCAAAGAGCCGCATTCATTTTGGCCAGGAGCCGCACGTGACTCGAGAGCCCTGTGTTCGCCACCCCTGCTATAGGCTAATCCAAAGCCAGGTATCTTTAACAAGAAAAGCAGAATGACCACTAAAACAATCATCAATTTCTAAATATATATCTATCAATAATTTGAGCATGGAGAAACATAGTCCAGAGTTGTTGCAGTATGTAATCTAAACTGTTCAGTTTTCAATAACAAAAAAATCAGAGACTTACTAAGAAGCAGGAAAGTATGATCTGAACACCAGTCAAAGCAGACAGCTAAATTTTTTATGAGAAAAACCGAATGTATGATTAAACAGAAAGCCGTTAAAGCAATACTACAAATGCTGAAAATAATGAATACATTACAAATTAAAAATAAAGAAATAATGATAATAGTGCATTAAATAAATATCTATAGAAGAAAAGAAATGATACAAAAAGAAAAATGAAAATTTGTTCAATAATTGGAAATTTACTTTAGGTATTTATCAGTATATTTAATCTAAAAAGAGAAAGGTGAATTTAGAAAATGTACTAAAATATTGAGTAGAAGCTTAAAATTGGGTAACAGAAAAAAATGAATGAATGGAAAAAAAAGGAATCTCGGTTAAATATGGGATGCCATTAGGTGCCAACATGTATGCAGTAGAAGTATCAGAAGAAAAGAGATAGAAAGCAACAGAAAGTGTATTGGTCGATGAACGTATTGCAAAGGAGAAGGCATGCATAATATGCAATAACCCTAACTTCAATCCCTGACACTGCATGATCCTCTGAGTAACCCCTAAGTATTGTCCACTAACAACAAAAACTACTAGGATTAACACCCCACTATCACCACCACTCCAATGGCCCAAATTCACTGACATCTAACCACAAAAACCTTCACATATGTTGGTTTTGCAGATGAAAACTCTGGAATTTTTTTGGAGTCAGGGAAATAAGTATTAACTTGCATCTTTTAGAAGTACCAACAGCCACATAACCCTCAGCCTCCACCATGTCTGCTCATTAGCCCAGTTCTACAGATCCTGTAATTCCTGGAGTTTGTGGCCAAATAAGCAAACATGCAACACCTCCATATCTTTTCAATACTGACATGCCAGTAGGAATGTACCAAATCAGATATGAAATTATCATAGTAACCACCTAAATTCAACAAACAAAACCAAAAGAGAATGTTCAACTAGCAACAAACATCAAGCCTTCAGATAATGACTTAATGACCCACTATGAGCTTTGACAATTTTTCACAGTTTTGTTTCAATGAATTCTAATTTTCTGGATAATTAAATTACCATTTAGTATTAATAAGCAACATTAAGAACATTATTCAGATCTGCCATGGGGACAGGCTTGGGAGAGGGAGAGAAACTGGAGAAAACAGTGAAAGGAATGTTAGATTAGAGTTGGGATTAGTGTTGGGACATTGAATGACTGAAGTAACTATTGTGAGCAACTTTGTAAATTAAAGTATTTAAATAAAGAGATTTAAAAAATATATTTAGGAACCTAAGATACAATTCAAAAAAATGGAGGACGTTTTGTTTACAGGAAACCTGGGATCAAACCCTAGAAATGTATAGTCTGCTGAGAACTTCAGGAAGTGACACCCAACATGGAGTCAAATTTAGCCTCTGAGTTTCTGGCTATTGCCCAAAGCCAGTTTTTGATATTGTATTATAAATTTTACATTTTCTAATTTACTAATTTGTCTTTTCTAGTTTTTATTTAAATGTATTAATTTGGTCCAATTTTATAGTAATTTATTGCTAATAATTTAATAATAACAATTTATTGGTCTAATATAATTAGTAATTTGATAGTTTACATTTTTACATAAATAATTGTTTTAGTTAAATATATGTTTGAATAATAACTTTTCTTATAATTCCCAGTGAAGATGATGAGAAATGGGAAGGGAATTACACTAGAAATATCCAAGGAATAATGGTAGTCTTGGGTATAACTGAGGAGCTCTTTCTGTAACTTCACTTAAAGAAGGTAGATTTCCAGGGGATTTTTTTCAGAAGGTTTCTTTGTCTGTTTTTTGTTTTGTTTTGTTTTTATTTTTTCTGAAAAGATGCTAAGACCAAATAAGTGCAGGGATTTCTGCTTTAACATGGCTGTTTTTTTATTTCCATTTAAAGATTACTGACCACATTGCCATATGAAGACACTTAAATACTACATGAAGAAATGAACAGAAAAATATTTCTAATACAGTTTCAATGATTTTAATAATACTGTTTTTAAAATGATTTCCAGGTATCCTTTCCTTTATGATAATATAATATATACATTCTATAAGTTATACCTACATATGTATATTTTTATATTTATTTTATTTAGAATGTACATTGAAAAAAAGAATTTGCCAAATTGGCATTGGGCCAGATTCCTAGACTCATTCTTTTATTGAACTAGATGTAAACCAGGCAGTGAAAAATTATGGTACACCAGCCATAAATCTGAAAAATCTGAGTTTTTAAAAATAATTGTTTTTGTTTTACTTTTGGGGAACACCTGGTGATGTTCAGGGGTTACTCTCAGAATGCTCTCAGAAATTGCTCCTGACTTGGGTGACCATGAGAGATGCCAGGGGATTGAACCACAGTCCTTCCTAGACTAGCCCAGGCAAGGCAGATGCCTTACCACTTGCACCACTACTCCTGCCCTGTGGCTCCATATTAAATTAATTTTTATTGTAACAAAAATGAATTACAAATCATTCACAATAATATATAATATGCATAGTGATAATGATTCCGGGCCATTCCCACGACCAGTGTAGTCCTCCCTCCACCCCTGTTTCCAGCATGTATCCCATATCTCTCTCATTTGCCCCCAGGACTGCTAGTGTAACGGGTCCCCTCTGTGTATAGCTTTTTGTTATTGTGTATCAATTCTGTTGTCATTGACTTTTGGGTTTAGTGTTTGAGTCTGATCATTTTTTTAAATCTCCACTCAATGTTCATACGACTTGTACCATCCATTTCCCCCCTAAATTTATGAGGCAGAAGAAAATGATTCAAGTTATGTGGTTCTGTTGAAAAAAAATCTGGGAGTTCATCTAGAGGCTATATATACATATCAATTTAAAAGAAGAAAGGAATAAAGGAATAAAACATGATAAAATAACAAGCAAAAAACAAAACCAGCAATTACAAAAAATAGCACAACAGCAACAAAAAACCCCAACAAGATAACAATCACAAGAAAAAGAAACAAGATAACAATCACAAGAAAAAAATAAAAGTAAAAAGAAGAAGAAAGAGAAAAAAAGAAAAAAAGGGAAGGGGGGCTGGTGTGGCAAGATTTTGTGCCTTTTTTTTTTTTGCATAGGCACAGTAAATATTGGGGGAAATTAGAACGAGAATTCCCTTGGTCTAAGAGATACAGAGTTTCTCTGCCCTTGAAGCATACTGTCATGGGAACGATTATAGGCTCTGAACACACTCGTTATCGCACACCAAGGTCTTTAAATGGTGCCAGGAAACTTTCTGTTCAGTTGTAGATGAAAAAGTCAGGCCTGTGTAGCTAGAGAACATGGTATTTGCACAGGTCATAGGACGAAGTCTAAGATAAAGTCAGAAAACTTGAGGTTTAGAAGAGGATGGGCAAAGCCCCTGACCTGCCTAAGCCATGCCTACTGTATCTATCATCCAAATTTCTGCTATACTTGTTGCCTTGCCTCACAACTTCTCTACAATTCTCTTTTGGGACAACAATCTGTCCAAACTTATTACTTGGGCTTTCTTGGAATGAAGGTGGGCTCCGCACCCTCACTCTCTCGCATCCT